>CM059429.1:27724892-27979937 GCA_030390025.1 Squalus acanthias
TGGCGCTAATTATCGCTTCTGACTGCAAACTCGGGTGATTTGAGCGCTAAATCAGGCGCTACACACCCCTCTCAAGGCGCTAACACCGAGGAGCGAGGCGCTAACTCAGAGCGCTGGCGAAGCTCATGTGATGTCAGTTAGCAATGGAACACAGACACACTGGCGCTGGCCAGTTCTTAAAGGGGAGGGTCAATCTCCAGCTACATCCTGCTCATTGCAGCCTTGAATCTCGGCCTGGAGAGACCTGTACATCAATGGAGAGGCCCAGGGAAAGAGCTCAGAGTGCAGCCCCTCTTAGTCTCGTCTAAATCGATGCAAGGAAGGTCAAATCAAAATGAACCTGCAAAGTGCTGCTAAGTACCCAAAATGCCTTCACACAGCGTTGAAGTCTCTCCAGAAGTCTCTCTCTCTCTCTCTCTCTCTCTCTCTCTCTCTCTCTCTCTCTCAGAATGCGTGGTGCAAAAATGTCGCCGACAAAAAAAGGCAGGAAACGGCTGCCTTTAAATAGCGCTCCCTCAGCCCCTTCCCGACTGCAAAACGTTCCCCTCTACCTGTCATTGCTAGCGGCAGGTGGAAAGGCAGGGGGCGCGACTCCATATCCAGTCCGGGGCATTGCACGCTCAACTGACGTCACGATCTGCGGGTGCAGGAGATCATGGCGGTAGTGTTTAGCGGCGCCGCAAAATATCTGGTCAATTTCGCAAGCGGCGCAAACATCACCGCGCCCGGGCGCTAGTTGCTTTGCGCCCCGTTAGCACTCTAAGAAGGCGCTAACGGGAGGCGCAAATCAACCGAATTTTTCCCCCTGAATTCCTTATCTTGACATAGGAAGTTGCAGAATGAATTACAGACAGCCTTCTGCAGAGGAGCAAAATTGTAAGCAGGGAGCTACCCTGGATCAACGGGTGTACCTGCCAGGTCCAGTCAGAGTAGCAATGGTAGTGAGAGTGGATCGGCTGTAGATAGCAAATGGCACGTGAAGAGATGTGATACTTGTGACTTTTAACAAGTGCTTTTTAAAAAAAAAAAAAATCACATTACTGAGCTAAAGCTATTGTGATGCACTTTAATAGATCCAATCTTTTTATTTTATGGACCATATATAGAATTAAAGTATGTTAGCATCTGTTTAATGTAAACATTTGTTTTCTCAACAGGAGCGACAGTGAGCGGATTATACACCAAAGAGTGAATGTTGTACCCTTTGACCTGATATCTCCTGAAGGAGGGAGAAGTTCAATCCGTGTGATCAACCCACTGGAGGCATCAGGGCCGCAGTTTGAAACCGTGTATGAACGGTTTCACCAAGCAGCACAAGGCTTCACTGATATCATTGGGCACTACCTGAGCGGTGAGAAGCCCAAAGGCTTCCTTGAGACTGAAGAGATAGTCCGTGTTGGGGCCACTCTGACAGGAATTGGAGAGCTAGTTTTGGATTCGGACAAGATTATCAAGCTCCAGCCTCCTAAAGATGGTCTGGAATATTTCCTAAGTACCTTGGACTTCCCAAGTATCCTGAAACAGCAGGAGTCAAGTGTTAAACTTTGGAAGATATTCATGACCATCAGCACCCTAACTGGCATTGCAGTGATCATGGTCGTCCTGCGCAGGATGTACCATGAGTTCAACGAGAAACAGCAACAGGAAGAAATGAGGAGAAGCTACGAACGGTTCAACGAAAGCAGACGCGTCTCTGGTGTGACAACAGGTGGTGATGATGAAATCCCGGAGAACGCGTGTGTGATTTGTCTATCTAAACCACGGGAATGTGTCTTCCTGACCTGTGGGCATGTTTGTTGCTGCTACGATTGTCAGCGGGCGCTTCCCACACCAATTTGTCCAATTTGTAGAAGTTGTATAGTCAGAGTAGTTCCCCTTTACCAAGCATGAGAGAGTGTTGCCACGCACCAAGCAAATCAATCAAGTGCCTTTAATTGCTGATCTGTATCAGAATGTCAAGCTATCGTATTTATGCAGAGACACCGCTCCCACCACCACACCTTCACTATAATGGTGTGTTATTGTCTGAGGTCCCTCTGCTTTCGCCACTGCAGCCAGGGTGGCACTCGGGTTTCTGAATATGTGATCATACCTGTTATTATTTACATACTGATTGGCTATTGACCTTTGTTCAAAACCGAGAATAATCAGCACAGTCTGATACCCTGCACAAAACTATATTTAGGACCAAGAAAGGCCTAATTAACCTGGGTTGGTATTGACGCCAGTTGGAATTTGTAACAAGGCACTATCGCTCCATGTGTCACAAACCCATCATGAGATAAAATAGAAACAATAAACATAAGCAGCTGTTCCTCAGCCAGTATTTCATGGAGTCGCCATAATTTATTTTAACTTGATGCTTTTACTTTTTTAAAACAAAAATGCCCATTAAAGCAGAATGGTATGCTGGAGTCACTTTGACTTGGGTTGCAGCATGGGTTCGTTCCTCAACAACCTACAGTTGTGGTCAGTATGTTGACTTCAAAAACAACTTAATCAACATCATCTTGCTTTAAAAAGACATTCATTAATGATTAGTAGTGTCTAGTACCAGGGAAGTGAGACTGGAAAACTGAGTGAAGGATTTTAACCCCTGTTCTGGCACTCCCATTGATCTATTCTTAATCCCCCAGTTCATTCCCTTTTTCTCACTGTCTTGCGACTATTCACAAGCTAGGAATACTAGTGTATAGATAAGTGGAAGACCAGTGGCATGATCATTCATACTGTCAGAGCTGAATACCTGCAATTTATGATCTCAGTCATATAGATAACAGACATTGTCACTCTTAAGTACTTTTTTGGTATTTTTGCAATGAAATTGATGACACCTCTACCTACTTCCATGATTGCTTTCTACCACTACAAAAGAGAATGAAGCTTTTCATTGGCACTAAGAATGCTGGGATAGTGCTGCAACAAAGCACTTTCAAATGAGATGGTCATCAGTGCCAATGGAGGCAAAAGTATGGGAGGGAAGGAGAGGAAGAGGATTTGAAGGGCATGGAGTAAAAAGGAAAAAGAAAGCTTAAGAGATGTGCAGCAGGCAGAAAAGTTGTCCCTTTTTTTTTTAAATGTAAAAAACTGTCTAAAGCTCCCTTATGAGTAGTTTTTTCAGGCCCCATCATGAATTATAATCTTGTCCTAGAAAGAGTAATATACCATGAGGTGGGTTTGTACTATCCTATACTGTACATTAGATGACGAGAAAGTGGAATGCATCCGGGCTGTTTAGAGTCAATTACTTTCTAGTTAATTTTATATGGTTATGTATGATGACTTGATTCTGGCTTTGTTGTAGGTCTTTGTTCCCTCATTTGGCTTTGCTGCTGACTACAGCCTTTAGCGTAAAGAACCTCCTTACTATGAATCGTTTATCACAAACATGCAAGAATTTCCATTTACTGATGCTGTATTTATAATTCTGTAATTTTATTTTTTGATTTACTTTTAAATGCATACTCATAACTGGCTTGGTCACTAGAGCATTTTGTGTGTGTTTTATTTTCTCACCTAAAAATGCTGCTCTAATTGCCATTACTCCCTCACATTAGTCTGTGACACCTCATACAGTTTGGTTATTAAAATTTTATCAAAAGCCAAATGCTTCCAAATGAAACAAAGCTGTGTTCTGGTAATTGTAACTGATTTTTAAAAGATAAGAGTAATTATTTTTCTGTTGTTGGAAGCAAGCATATTAGTATGTAATGGTTATCGAGATATATTTAGGTGTATGACAAAGACTAAATAAAAACTTCTCTACTGCTGACTTTCCAGAGTTCTAGCAGCTTATGACAAAGTACTTTTTCACAGAACTGATGTCTATTTTAATGGAGTACAGTAATTCCTTCTGATAGAAAAGAAAGATGGATTTGCATTTCTATAACTCCTTTCACATTTTCAGGCTATCCTAATGAGCTTTACAGTCAATAAATTATTTTTGAGGTGTAGTCACTTTTGTAGACCAATGTGGAAGCCAATTTGCACACAGCCAGGTCTCACAACCACCAGTGAGATAAATGACCAGGCTATCTGGTTTTGGTGGTGTTGGTTGAGAGGTGAATGTTGGCCAAGACATGAGGGGAACTCCCTGTTCTTCCTCAAAGCACCTTGCGACCGTTTACATCCATCTAAATCTCACTTTGTTACTGCACAACACAAATTGTGTGGAAAAACGATGGCTGCAGTACCACAAGTGTTTGAGCGGAAAAGTGCAACTTGGATAGAAGACTGCTTTCAAAGTGCTACAATCTTAGAGTTCTAGTAACTGTATAAACTGCTTGAACTATAACAGATCTGCACCTTTCAATTAAATTACAGCCTTGTAACAATCTCCAATCTCATTTTTATTTTCTTTTGTACCACTTGAGTTGGCCAAGACATGAGGTGAACTTCCTGCTTTTCCTCAAAGTGCCATGGGACCTATTACATCCAATGAATTAAAAATTATAAAGTAAAAACCCTGCTACTGGTGAGTCAGTGCCATCACAATATAGCTTTAAAGCCTGTCCAAAATCACTAACGGTAGCATAGTGGTTATGTTACTGGACTAGTAATCCAGAGGCCTGGGCTCATGATCTGGAGACGGGAGTTCAAATCCCACCACGGCAGCTGAGGAATTTAAATTCAATTAAATAAATCTGGAATAAAAAGCTAGTATCAGTAATGGTAACTAAGAAACTATCGGATTGTTGTAAAAACCCATCTGGTTCACTAATGTCCTTTAGGGAAGGAAATCTGCCGTCCTTACCTGGTCTGCCCTATATGTGACTCCAGACCCACAGCAATCTGGTTGACTCTTAACTGCCCTCTGAAATGGCCGAGCAAGTCACTCAGTTGTAAAAAAAAAACTGCTACAAAAAAAACCAATAACAATAAAACTGCACGGACCACCCGGCATTGATCTCGGCACCAGCTACAGACACGACAACAGCGCACTCAGCCCAGTCGACCCTGCAAAGCCCTCCTCACCAACAGCTGGGGACTTGTGCCAAAATTGGGAGAGCTGTCCCACAGACTAGTCAAGCAACAGCCTGACATAGTCATATTCACAGAATCATACCTTTCAGCCAATGTCCCAAACTCCTCCATCACCATCCCTGGATATGTCCTGTCCCACCAGCAGGACAGACCCACCAGGGGTGGTGGCACAGTGGTATACAGTCGGGAAGGAGTGGCTCTGGGAGTCCTCAACATTGACTCCGGACCCCATGAAGTCTCATGACTTCAGGTCAAGCATAGGCAAGGAAACCTCCTGCTGATTACCACCTACCGCCCTCCCTCAGCTGATCAGTATTCCTCCATGTTGAACACCACTTGGAAGAAGCACTGAGGGTAGCAAGGCACAGAATGTACTCTGGGTGGGGGACTTCAATGTCCATTACAAAGAGTGACTCGGTAGTACCACTACAGACCGAGCTGGCCAAGTCCTGAAGGACATAGTTGCTAGTCTGGGCCTGCGACAGGTGATGAGAGAACCAACACAAGGGGAAAAACCTACTTGACCTCGTCCTCATCAATCTACCTGTCGCAGATGCATCTGTCCATGACAACATTGGTAGCTGTGACCACCCCACAGTCATTGTGGAGACAAAGTCCCATCTTCACACTGAGGACGCCTTCCATCGTGTTGTGTGGTACTACCACTGTGCTAAATGGGATAGATTCAGAACAGATCTAGCAGCTCAAAACTGGGCATCCATAAGGTGCTGTGGGCCATCAGCAGCAGCAGAATTGTATTCCACCACAATCTGTAACCTCATGGCCCGACATATCCCTCACTCTACCATTACCATAAAGCCAGGGGACCAACCCTGGTTCAATAAGGAGTGTAGAAGAGCATGCCAGGAGCAGCACCAGGCGTATCTAAAAATGAGGTGCCAACCTGGGGAAGCTGCAACACAGGACTACATGTATGCTAAAAAGTGGAAGCAGCATGCTATAGACAGAGCTAAGGGATCCCACAATCAACAGATCAGATCAAAGCTCTGCAGTCCTGCCACATCCAGTCATGAATGGGGTGGACCATTAAACAACTAACGGGAGGAGGAGGCTCCATGAATATCCACATCCTCGTTGATGGTGGAGCCAAGCATGTGAGTGCAAAAGACAAAGCTGAAGCATTTGCAACCATCTTCAGCCAGAAGTGCCGAGTGGATGATCCACATCGGCCTCCTCCTGATGTCCCCACCACCACAGAAGCCAGTCTTGAGCCATTACGAGTCACTCCACATGATATCAAGAAACGGCTGAGCGCACTGGATACAGCAAAGGCTGTGGGCCCCGACATCATCCCAGCTGACATGCTGAAGACTTGTGCTCCAGAACTAGCCGTGCCTCTAGCCAAGCTGTTCCAGTACAGTTATAACACTGGCATCTATCGGACAACGTGGAAAACTGCCCAGGTATGTCCTGTCCACAAAAAGCAGGACAAATTCAAAGCAGCCAATTACCACCCCATCAGTCTACTCTCAATCATCAGCAAAGTGATGGAAGGTGTTGTCGACAGTGCTATCAAGCGGCACTTATTCACCAATATCCTGCTCACTGATGCCCAGTTTGGGTTCCACCAGGACCACTTGGCTCCAAACCTCATTAAAACCTTGGTACAAACATGGACAAAAGAGCTGAATTCCAGAGGTGAGGTGAGAGTGACTGCCCTTGACATCAAGGCAGCATTTGACCGAGTGTGGCATCAAGGAGCCCTAGTAAAACTGAAGTCAATTGGAATCGGGGGGAAAACTCTCCACTGGCTGGAGTCATACCTAGCACAAAGGAAGATGGTTGTGATGGTTGGAGGCCAATCATCACAGCCCCAGGACATCATTGCAGGTGTTCCTCAGGGCAGTGTCCTAGGCCCAACCATCTTCAGCTGCTTCATCAATGACCTTCCCTCCAACATAAGGTCAGAAGTGGGGATATTCGCTGATGACTGCAGTGTTCAGTACCATTCGCAACTCCTCAGATAATGCAGCAGTCCATGCCCGCATGCAGCAAGACCTGGATGACATTCAAGCTTGGGCTGATAAGTGGCAGGTAACATTCGTGCCACACAAGTGCCGGGCAATGACTATCTCCAACATGCAAGCGTCTAACCACCGCCCCTTGACATTCAACGGCATTACCATCGCCGAATTCCCCACCATCAATATCCTGGGGGTCACCATTGACCAGAAACTTAACTGGACCAGCCACATAAACACTGTGGCAACAAGAGCAGGTCAGAGGCTGGGTATTCTGCAGCGAGTGTCTCACCTCCTGACTCCCAAAGCCTTTCCACCATCTACAAGGCACAAGTAAGGAGTGTGATGGAATACTCTCTACTTGCCTGGATGAGTGCAGCTCCAACAACACTCAAGAAGCTCGGCACCATCCAAGACAAAGCAGCCCGCTTGATTGGCACCCCATCCACCACCTTAAACATTCACTACCTCCACCACCAGCGGACCATGGCTGCAGTGTGTACCATCTACAAGATGCACTGCAGCAACTCGCCAAGGCTTCTTCGGCAGCACCTCCCATACCCGCGACCTCTGCCACCTAGAAGGATAAGGGCAGCAGGTGCAAGTTCCCCTCCAAGTCACACACCATCCTGACTTGGAAATATATCACCATTCCTTCATCGTCGCTGGGTCAAAATCCTGGAACTCCCTCCCTAACAGCACTGTGGGAGTACCTTCACCACACGGACTGCAACGGTTCAAGAAGGTGGCTCACCACCACCTTCTCAAGGGCAATTAGGGATGGGCAATAAATGCTGGTCTTGCCAGTGACGCCCACATCCCATTGGCTAACTAACAGAAAGCAGAGAGTCGGGATAAATGGGCCTTTTTCTGGTTGGCAAACGGTAACTAGTAGGGTGCCACAAGGATTGGTGCTGGGGCCCCAACTATTTACAATCTACATTAATAACTTGGATGAAGGGATCGAGTGTAATGTAGCCAAGTTTGCGGATGATACAAAGATGGGTGGGAAAGTAAGTTGTGCAGAGGACTCAAAGAATCTGCAAAGGGATATAGACAGGCTAGGTGAGTGGGCAAACATTTGGCAGATGGAGTATAATGTGGGAAAGTGCGAGGTTATCCACTTTGGCAGGAAAAATAAAAAAGCAAACTATTATTTAAATAGAGAGAGATTACAAAATTCTACAGTTCAGAGGGACCTGGGGGTCCTTGTGCATGAAACACAAAAAGTTAGCATGCAGGTACAGCAAGTAATCAAAAAGGCAAATGGAATGTTGGCCTTTATTTCAAGGGAGTTGGAGTATAAAAGCAGGGAAGTCCTGCTACAACTGTACAGGGTATTGGTGAGACCGCACCTTGAGTACTGCGTACAGTTTTGGTCTCCTTATTTAAGGAAGGATATACTTGCATTGGAGGCAGTTCAGAGATGATTCACTAGGTTAATTCCAGAGATGAGGGGTTTGACTTATGAGGAAAGGTTGAGCAGGCTGGGCCTATACTCATTGAAATTTAGAAGAATGAGAGGTGATCTTATCGAAACATATGAGATACTGAGGGGGCTCGACAGGGTAGATGCAGAGAGGATGTTTCCCCTCATGGGGAAATCTAGAACTCGGGGGCACAGTCTCTGAATAAAGGGTCGTCCTTTTAGAACTGAGATGAGGAGGAATTTCTTCTGTCAGAGGGTCGTAAATTTGTGGAATTCTCTGCCCCAGAAAGCTGTGGAGGCTGGGTCATTAAATACATTTAAGGTGGAGATAGACAAATTTTTGCAAGATAAGGGAGTGAAGGGTTATGGGGAGCGGGCTGGGAAGTGGCTTTGAGCCCAAGATCAGCCATGATCTTATTGAATGGCGGAGCAGGCTCGAGGGGCCAAGTGGCCTATTCCTGCTCCTATTTCTTATGTTCTTATGAACAAATTTTTTAAAAACTAAATATAAGCCACTAGGTCATGTCTCCTGGTTTTCAGGAGTAATTATTTCATTATGTAGAAGTGTCTTGCAGCAATGTTACATTTTATAATTAGTGCTGCTTATAAAATTGACATTGTAACTCGTAGAACTTGAATGTGCACTAGTTCCATGCTAATGAAAGGAGTAAAAAGAATTATTTGTATTTTTGTCCTCTTTTAATTGGGTTTACCACTTTGTATTGAAGCAATTCTGAATGTTTGTGGTCTCTGATCTGTATAATGCTCATTTGAAAGCAGTTTTAGAGTTCGCTAATGCAGCAAATGAACTCGTACATAATGAAAAGTGGTGTTCATGGTTATTGCTGTTTAAGGATCGGTGCTAAAATGATTCTCGAACCATTTTGGGTTTTTCTAAATTGGGGATATTGTGACCTAGTTGAACTTTAATTGTTCCTTTTGCCTGTTCTGTGTGAGTGTAATGATAGTTTTTTGATTGCTCTATTTTTGCGTTATGATCTGAACTGAGTTTGTATTTTGTTATGGATACATGATCTGAATCCCCAGAGTTCAGGTTCAGAATCTCCTGATTGGTGGCTGGTATTGAGTCTATTAAATGTTACAAAATGTACTAACTTTTCGATTAGAGCTGTTTGTATCCCCGTTAAACTTTGCCAAACAGTGTGAAGTGTCAAGCCTGCGTTAGGTAATTTGCTAAAAATAAATTAACTAATAATCAGTTCAGGGTGGCCAATTATCCAGATTTCAGGGCTATTTTTGCTTGGGAGGATTTGCGTCCTAAAAATAAAGTTTTTGGAGCGGAGCCATATTGTGAGACCAGGAGAAAATGACTGAATGAGAATTTTTAAAAGGCCAAGTAAAATTGTAGCTAGTTTGGTCATCAAATAGTGGTATAACTGATCATTGTTGTTTTGATTTACCAAGTAAATATCGAAAGGCTGTCTACATCTTGCACCACTGAAGCACCCTGGGACATTTTTCTACATTAAAGAACTGCAAATTGTTGTCATCTTGAATGATGTGAATTTGAAGAATTAATGGGCCAGAAATTCGGCTCTTGTCGGGTGAGTACGCGCTGTATATTCACCTGTAAGGCCACCTGAAGGGCCGGTTTCACGCATGCACTGCGCATGCGCTGGAAACCGGAACTTCCGTTCCCCTGAAGGAAGGGGTTCAGAAGTCGAATGCGTGCACGGGAGAGGCAGCGCGCACGCAGCGAACTTCGTTTTTTTTTTCAGGTTTCTCCGTGAGGGTAAGTATGAAGAAGCTGCACATTTAAAAAGGAGGCGCAAGGCCTGTTTTTAACAAGGTAAGTGGTTAATTAAGTACAATTTAAACATTTTTTCAACAGGTTTATCTTTTTTACATACTTTAAAGAAAGGTAAGTTTATTTTTAGCACTGTTAAAAAGTGTAATTAATTTTTTCAAAAATTAAAATTTTTGTTTAAAGTAGTTAATTTATGTAATTTATAGTTATTTTAAAAATGTGATGGTTTTTTAAAAAAATTATTTGAAGTTTTAGTGTGGTTTTGGGGCCGATCTCTATTCATAGATTTGACAGGTCTTCCTGTCAAATCTATGAATGAAGATTCCCTGCTCCGATTGGCTCTCCATGGCCCACGTGATCCCAGGGGACGTTTCGAACTAACTGCGCCCCTGGGACATGCAAGCACTGCGCACCAGCAGCTGCAGGAGGCCCAGGACCCGAATTCCTCGTGGGCCCGAAGCACAACGGCAGGCGCGGTAGGTAAGTATGAGCGCGATGCTTGCACCCGCAGGAAGCCGGAGAGCCGAATTTCTGACCCAATATGTTTCAAGTCCAAAGTACTGGTGGTGGGGCTGGGGGCAGATAATTTGAAAAAAGAGAGAATTCAGACTCTAGATTTGACTCCAATATTTATTTGAAGCATAAAAATGTGCAAACAATAAATGGCGTTAGTTAATAACTTAACTGTTTTTGATTAGTCTTCTGATTTCTTTCTTTCTCTCCATTTATTTGATGCCAACACCTTTCACATTATAAGTACTCCATCTTTAAACGATGTTCTTGTAGGCTCCAATACAGTTGCTATTGGAGGACCTGGGTGATGTTCTAGAATGATCCCAAAGGTGGAGGGATAGTCTTTTACAATTGAAATTGAGCTCTGATTGACACAAGAAGGATTGGTAGGCTGAAATATTACCCTATCGCCTTTGGGTCTTGTACTTTGAATTGCCCCTGGAAGAGACAATGGTTATTGTTCAAAATTGACTTTTGATCTAGCATAACTGCACTAACTAGGCAATAATACTCAGGGAATGGTAGCATAGTGGTTATGTTACTGGACTAGTGATCCAGAGGCTTGGACTAATGATCCAGATTTTTAATTCAAATCCCACCACAACAGCTGGGGAATTTAAATTCAGTTAATAAATAAATCTGGAATAAAAAGCTAGTATCAGTAATGGTAACCATGAAACTACTGGATTGCTGTTAAAAACCCATCTGGTTCACTAATGTCCTTCAGGGAAAGAAATCTGCTGACCTATCTGTGACTCCCAGACTGTGGTTGACTCTTAACTGCCCTCTGAATTGGCCAATCAGTTGTACCAAACTGCTACAAAGAACAGCGGTTCACGAAGGTGGCTCACTGCCACCTTCTCAAGGGCAATTAGGGATGGGCAATAAATGCTGGCCTTGCTGGCGACGCTCACATCCCATGAACAAATATTTAAAAAAAACTTTAAGGATAAAATGTAGTAAATTGGTACAATGTGAGTGACCTGAGATTTGGGCTGTGTATTGTGGTGCCAATTAGCTAGTAACAGAGAGGCAGAAGATGACCGTTGGTCCATCTAGCCCACAGTATTCCTTTTGGTGCATTTCTAATAACCGTGAATCCCATTTGTTGACGAGAAACAGTTTAGTTTCAAGAAGGTTTTTTGAAACTCATTATGGTTTCTTGTTCCACCACGCATTCTGTAAACTGTTCCACATATTTAGCATTTCCTATTTTATTTTGTTGTCCTTAATTTGTAAATATGACCCCCTTCTGCTTATAAACAGATGGATGTAGCAGTTCTAAACAGTAATGCATCATTTCTGGGAGCCGGGAGCAGAAGAGTATAGGCACAGATCAAACAGAGAACGTGGAAGCAGATGGAGATAGGTGGGAAGCAGAAAAGTACATACAGGGAAGGAAATTAAGAAGCCGGGAGCAGAAAAACAAAAGATCAAACAGAGATGGTTTCCACCTCGGTCCCAAAGATGAAAGAATGTTGTAATCCCCTGTGGCATCTCATCTTATCTGTATCAAATCATGCAGTTTGTTTTTAACAAAATAATTTAAAATATAGTGGCATATTTAACTCAATGTATTTTTCTTTCAATTCTCTTTCACTCCCCATCACTGGCAAGATAGCTTCATGCATCTATTCTACCGCCCTTTGACAGGAAGGAGAGACTGTACAACCGAGAGGCCTGTCAACAACAGCAACAACAACTTGCATTTATATAGCACCTTTAATATAGAAAAATGTCCCACGGCTTCACAGAGGCGTAAGGGAAAAAATGGCTGCTGTACCAAAGGAGGAGATATTGGGCCAGAAATTCGGGTCTCCACGGGTGAGTACGCGCTGTGTACTCACCCGTAGACCCAACGAAAGTGCCGGTTTCGCGCATGCACCGCGCATGCGCTGGAAACCGGAACTTCCGTTCCCTTGAAGGAAGGGGTTCGGAGGTCAAACGCGTGCGCCGGAGAGGCAGCGCGTAGACCTGGAACTTCCATTTTTTTTTCAGGTTTCTCCGTGAGGGTAAGTCCCTAGCTGCTGTGCGTTGAAAAAGCAGGTGCAAGGCCTGCTTTTAACAAGGTAAGTGGTGAATTAAGTAAAATTTAAAAAAAAATTCCACAGGTTTATCTTTTTTGAATGCTTTAAAGAAAGGTAAGTTTATTTTTAGCCCCGTTAAAAACTGTAATTAATTTTTTCAAAAATTTAAATTTTTGTTTAAAATAGTTAATTTATGTAATTTATAGTTATTTTAAAAATGTGATGTGTTTTTTAAATTTATTTGAAGTTTTAGTTAGGTTTTGGGGCTGATCTCTATTCATAGATTTGACAGGTCTTCCTGTCAAATCTATGAATGGAAATTCTCTGCTCTGATTGGCTCTCCATGGCCCACGTGATCCCAGGGGACGCTTCGAACTAACTGCGCCCCTGGGATACGCAAGCACTGCACACCAGCAGCTGGAGGAGGCCCAGGATTGGAATCCCACGCGGGCCCACAGCACAACGGCAGGCGCGCTAGGTAAGTGCAGGTCAGGGGCTTGCACCCGCGGGAAGCCTCCGACCCGAATTTCTGGCCCATTAGGAAGGGTGACCAAAAGCTTAGTCAAAGATGTGGGTTTTAAGGAAGGCCTTAAAGAAGGAGCAGGAAGTGAAGAGGAAATGGGTTCAGGGAGGATATTCCAGAATGTGGGGCCCATGTGATCAAAAGCATAACCACCTTTGGGATGGTGAAGAGAGAGGGGATGCACAAAAGGCCAAAGTCAGAGGAACAAAGGGGCAGATTTTCAACTTGCTATCCAGGTGTAAAACTGGCTTTGCAGATCAGCTGTTGTAGAAACTGCCTGATTTTCTTTTCAATTGAAATCAACCCCAAAGATAAGATAGATCACATCTGCTGTGTTAAATTGCAATCTAAATGGACTGAACACGGGGGGTGGGGGGGCGGGAGGGAATTTTAACATGGAGCACTGGGTGGGATTGGGTGCGGGTCAGGGTTAAATGGGCAAAAATGGAAGCATGTCGGGAAGCTGGCTCCAAACCGCTGACCTCTAGCTTTTACTCAGGCGGGACAAGTGACAGGCAGCCAACCCACTCCCAGGAGGCGTGTTGGCATTTTAAATAAGTTAGCGAGGCAGGAAGCCTCGGATTTAACCTGCGTTGCGGGTTTAACTGTGGCTGGTTGGTTTTCCCGGGCCTTGGGAAACCTGGCAGCTGCAGCGAGGCGAGGACAGCCTCGAGGAGCACTCCTTGTGGGCCAGGAGGAGCAGGAGTGCTTCCTCCCAGCCCCCAAGCGCCCCCACCATCAGACCCACCACGCCCCCGCCCCCGGATCGGACCACCCCTGGGATCAGGGATCGGTCCCCCCCTTGGGATCGGACACCCCCACTCCCAGGGTCAGGGATAGGACCTACTTGGTCCTGCGGCCCCTTCTCCAGCATTCCCCACCTGACTGAAAGCCAAACCTGTCAATCAGGCTGACTTCCAGGCGGGGAGCCTATCAGAGCTGAAAGATGTATGCTATGGAGTTAAATCTCCACAGCATGTGGGGAAACTACCGGCCCCACCCCTTGTTCCCAGCGTGCCAAAAGGTTAAAATTCCCCCCCACCCCCAAGGTCTCTGAATATTAACCATTAGATGGTGGTTTGTTGCTGACCATTCACCACATCTCTCTCACCAATCTATCTCTCTGCAATGGCTTCAGACAGACTATTCAATTTGAACAAGCAAGGCTTTCAATAAATGACTGAGACAAACAAAATTCAAATATATGGACCTAAAAAGAGCTGCCAAATAAACATATGTACAAATTAAACTCAAGATCTTGCATTTGAATTAAATTGCTTAGCCCATCCCTTGGACATCTGGCTAGACTTTTAAAAATTTGCTCCTAGAATATCCACAACACTGGCAAGGCAGCATTTATTACCCATCCTTAATTGATCTGTGGGCATTAAGAGTCAACCATGTAGTGAGGGAGTGGAATCTGATGTGGGCCAGATCAAGTAGGGGAGGTAGTTTCACTTCCCAATCCCGCAGCTTTCATGGTCATTTTTTCCACAAATTAACAGATTTATTGAATTCAATTTCACAACTTGCTATGATGGGTATTGAACCCACCCTCTCTGGATTGCAAGACCAGTACTATGGCCACTAAGCTACTGTGCCCATTGTAACAAAGTAAGTTGCACCATTTTCTGTGAGTTCAATTATTTTTTATATATATACCATCAAAGTGACAGATGGTATTGCTAGAGAATGGAATTCTTCCCATTTCAGGCACCCACTGTCTGCTTCAAGCACTCCCAGGTTATGTACAACACACTCCGATGAATAGTAAAGCTCCTCTACTCTACCCAGCAACATGCCTCAGCCCCAGAGGAGCACACCCTTCCACACCAGTGTGACATTTCCCCATTTTTCTCACTCACCATCCTGTGTATTTCTGAGTGAGATTTCCAATTTGTCCTGGTTTTGTGCTGAAGGCCCATGCCCATTTGGAACTGGATTGACACTGCCCAAACTCATTTCACATAGACTCAAACAAAGGACATTTTCATCAGTCTGGGCTGGATTTGAAGCTAGGTGCGGAAAGGCTAGTATGAAAAGCCATTGGACCACTCAACTCTCCTAAATGTGACTTTTAACCCCATAAGAGAAGCAAAGAAACCAATACTATATGATACACCATAGGCAAAATTACTTGATTGTTGTCACAGTAACCACTCTCTTCATTTTATAACTTGTACTTATCAGTGTAGTCTGCCAGTGACATGACCTTTGCAAAGCCACGTATCCTTTCCAATTCCTTCCTTCAGTTATTTGTGATCTTCAGGGATTATTCAGCTCAACAAGTTATACAAGAAGCAACCCAAGTTCAAGTCAAAGTAGAGTTTTAGAAGCTCGATCAATAAGCTTGATTGTACATATCCCCAAAGAAGAGGAAGAAGAAAACAACAAACATTCATTTATACAATTCCTTATCGTATCGATCAGAAATACCCTAAAGTGATTCGCATATAATTAATTACTTTGAAGTGTAGTCACTGTGATGTAAGTGAATGCAGTAGACATTTTGCACACAATAAAGTCCCATAAACAGCATTGACATGAATGATTCAATAATCTGTTTTTGGTTGAGGGAAGAATGTTAACCAGGACACCAGGGGAAATCCATACACTTCTTCAAATAATATCATTTAATATTTAAAATTCATGCATATATAATAGTTTGTTGCAAGACCTCCAGGGTATTAAATCATTTTGTGTGAAGAAATCAGCCTCATTTGAAGGACTGAATACCTTTTCACATAAGACCATATGCTGACATTAGCTTGTTGTGGGGAAATGGGGATAAACACTTATATATGTGCCTTGATACTGTGCACCTGATAATAAGAATTGAATGTACGAGCACAATGTGAATAATAGTCTCACTCGGAAAGCAGCACAGCGCATCTCAAACACAGCTGACAAATATGAAAATGCACGCGTAATGTGTGCATTTAAAGGAATCAGAGGTAGCAGAGCTGGAGACTAGGCTGATGAGGACAGAAATTCACCAAAATATAACCATTTAAAAAAATTATATTTCTGAATCTATGTGTATATATATATGCACAGTTCAAGATGAAAGATGTCCAATCATTGCTCAAACTGGAACACTTTTCCACTTCTTTTACTCAAAGTCAGCATCAAGGAATTAAAGGTCAGATATTGTGGATCTTCCACTGTAACAACAGAAATCCACAGAAATCCTAGAGAAACAATGTAAACATTGTTAACACCGTTTCTCCAGGATTTCTGTGGCCGAAGTTACAGTAGACGATCAGGAGAACTCCTGCGGAAATGAATGGTGTGTACAGTTAGATAGTGACAAAGGTCCCTATGCTCTGCTCAGTAATGTGCCTGTACTGTAACTTTGGTAGACCTCGTTCTATTGTAATAATGTGGTATTCCACACTGGCTATCTTTATGGTTTCTGTGAGTGCCAATTTAGCAAAATAAACTTTATTTTTTCCTTTGTGCTAATTAAGGTTGCTTCACAGATCCCGCACTTCCAGCAGAGAGCTGAACTCAAAGGAAGCAAGGATCCAAAAATTGGTGTGACATGTTGTGGACCTATTTATGACCTGCGCTCCTTTTAAGCATGGCTCCCTGCTGGGAGTGTGGGATCAGTGCCTTTACCCTTTAGAGTTGGAAGATGGAACACTTTCCATTTTGGGTACTCAGATCTTAAAATTCCACAGTGATTCTCCTGATCGTAGCAGGAGAACCCCACTGCACCCCGCCTGTGGAATTTGAAGGCCCAAATCAGAATCAAGCACTTCCAGGCCAGGTGTAACATGGTTGGATGTAGTGTAAAGCTACCACCATTGTTCCAATGATATGGCTCAGTTCCAGCCTCAGAAGAGCTACCTCAACTGCACCAGAGTGGCATTTTTCTGTTTCCTATTCTGTGGCCTTTATGAGAGGGCTAATTAATGCTAAATTGGGGCAGTTTGTGAAAAGTCATCTCTTGTGTGCCCTAAGGCTGCATCCTTACTTCCTTACTCTTCACCATTTTTATGCCACCACTCAGCAACACTAGCCAAAAGCACTGGATTAGTTCCCACCATTCAGTTAGATCATAGCTCATTTGTACCTCAACTCTATTTACCTACCTCATATATCCCCCCTTATATATCCCTTGATATGCTTACCTAACAATAACCTCTGCATCTCCTCCATTGATACCACACTTCAGATGCCTGCCGAACATTAAGACCTGAATAACCCCAAATGTCCTCCAGCTAAAAGTTGAAAAAACTAAAACTCTCCTCTTCAGCTCCCACTAAGATTTATGTGTCTCCAGCTTTGATTCCATCAACATCTCTGTCTACCACCTCGTTTTAATTCTAGAGGTGTGGAATCTTAGTATGCTGCTCGATCTCAAGTACAGTTTTGTTCCCCACGTCCAATCTATTACCAAAATAACACTCTTTGATTTCTCTTACTGCTGCCAATACCCTAATCTATGCTTCATCATCTCAAGGCTCAAATTCTCCAATGACCTCTTTGCCGACATCTCCACAAACTATTAATAATTTGAAATACTGCAGCCTGCATTCTCATCCACACAAGGTTTCACACTCCCATTATCTCCTTTCTTGGCAAGCTCCACCGGCTCCCTGTGGCCCAGACTTCAAGATCCTAAACCTTCAAACCAAACAAAACCAGATCAAAAGATTCTACTCCACACCTCACAGCATGTGGCATGCTCCTCCAAATTTGCAAAATAAATTCTCATTGCCTTCTGTTGCATTCAGCAGACTCTTTTTTTTTGACTTAATGTGATTTCCCAATGAAAGCCAAAGTTTTCTGATTCTGAACATTTTGTTTTAATTTATCACCACGAAAAGCATATATACTGTAGCTTCTCTTAAACAACCATGTTAGGGACAACCAATGTTATGGCAAGGTATTCGTTATACTGAATGAATTACTGCCTGTACTATAGCATCTCAGTAAAGCCAGTACACTTGCACAAAACACCTTGAACCAATTGTACTTAAGATGCTGTGGCTGAACACTGATTGAGTCCAAGCCACAGACTCATATTACATGCCAGACTCGCTGGCAATAGAAGGGTGATTTGCACAAGTTTATTGGAGTTGCTGACCACACTTGTGATACGATGGCCCAACACAGAGCAAGTCCCAGCTATGACCACAACATCACAATTCCAGCAGTACAAATACATTTAAAATGCAATAACTGTAGTACAGTTAGCAAAACTGGGACACATGCTTTGTGATTGTTATAACTGATTATTTATTAGATTGGTGTCTTTTTAGAACGAGGGTGCGGTGTATTTGTCTGCAGCTGATTTCACTCAGATTTATTTTAACTTGAATTCAAGGGAAGGAAAACCCACAAATAAGAAGATGTACATATAATTATCATTGCAGAGTTAACACAACAAAGAAAACTAATGGTGTAATTATATGAATATATCAACTGCCATTCCCATTACTGTAGAAACCATCCCATTTTATATTGCACTTTAAGTTGTTTTAAAGTTACAAACAATGACTTTTTTGTTCGAGAAGGCCATACACGCCAGTGAAACTGCTTTGCTGATCTGAATGTGGTGAACAGGAGTAGTTCGACCAGTCAACCTGCTGACAGTCATGCTGTTTGGCAGTCTGTGCTTCCACCAGCGGCGTTTACAGTGGCACCTGACGCAGTAGCAGTTGAAAGGCCCACATTCTGGTGGTGCACACTTCTAGCACCAAGAATGTCGCTTTGTTTACTTTGCAAATGTGGCACTGGCTGTATTAGTGTCACCAGTGGCAAATCACAAACAAACAGCAAGATTGCATCCTTGGAAGAAGTAGCTTGCGTTTGTTCTCACTGAGTTGGATCACATATGCGACACCTTGTATAAGATATTTTCACACTCGTTTACAGCAGACAGCTGAACCAAAAGATTTGTGGTAATGCTTTCTCTCCCCCTTCTCTTTCTCTTTTGTTGATGACAAATGTGAAGGCTGGAAAGGCTGTAATAACAGGATTAATTGGAAAACAATGTTGCAATGCTATTTCTTTAGTTCTCAAAGCTGAGAGAAGTATGGATCAAATACACAGTGGAAATATAAAATGTAATCTACAACTGAGGAGCACATCACAAAGTCATGCATGCATCTTCATCAAGTGTCCTCATACTCTGTAGATGAAAGGATTGTTCAGTCACACTTATTTGAGTACTCAAGTCTGAGAGATTTGAAGGGTGTTCTCAATTGACGAGTGTTTAAGTGTGATTTAGGACGCGTTAATCATCTCATTCAGGATTTAGCCACATGTAGTTTTGACAAGTAGAACTGGATAAGTGAAACATATTTGTAAACAGTAAAAATAATGTTAAAACGCTATACTGCGAGAGTTCAAATCCCAGCCCTGACTAACATTTTTACCCTTGAATACAGACTTACCAGTCTTAGTTGGATTGTCTGTGACTAAGAGAGCAGACGAGTTGGGAATTCCTTTCTGCACTAGTCATGAATCTCCTGATGAATCAAACAGCAGTCATCATCACTGACGTATCCAGGGAGATGCCATGGGCAGGATGGCCTTGTCCTCTTGACAGATTGTGCTGAAATAGTAATAATGGAATGTGTATGCAGTGGTTTAGAAATCAAGGTTAAACTTGACATTTGCTTTTTCCTTTAGTTCTTCATTATTTCTATCCGTCATTGTGTATAGATGCTTCCGTATTTCAATCTTTTTAACAACAACAGCAACTACTACAACTTGAATTTATATAGCACCTTTAATGTAGAAAAAACATCCCAAGGCACTTCACAGAGAGATAAGGAAAAAAAGGAGATACTAGGAGGAATGACCAAAAGCTTGGTAAAAGAGGTGAGTTTTAAGGAGGGTCTTAAAGGAGGAGACGGAGGTGGAGGGGAGGATGGGTTTGGGGAGGCGATTCAAGAGCGTGGGGCCTAGGCACCTGAAGGCATGGCTGCCAATAGTGGGGTGAAGGAAAGGGGGATAACAAGAGGCCATAGCCAGAGGAGCGGAGAGTTCTGGTGGTGTTATAGTGCTGGAGGAGTTTTTAGAGATAGCGAAGAGCAAGACAATGGAGGGATTTAAAGAGAAGGATGAGAATTTTGAATTTGAGACATTGGAGGAATGGCAGCCAATGTACGTCAGTGAAAACAGGGATGATGGGCGAGTAGGACTTGGTGTGGGATAGGATACAGGCAACAGTTTATAGAGGGTGAGAATGGGAGGTCACCAGGAGAGCATTGGAACAGTTAAGTCTGGAAGTGACAAAGTCATGGATGATGGTTTCAGCAGAAGATGGACTGAGGTAGGAACAGAGTTGGGCAATGTTACAGAGGTGGAAATAGGCAGTCTTTGTGATGGAAAAGATATAGGGTAGGAAGCTCAGTTTGTGGTTGAATAGGACACTGAGGTTGCAAACAGTCTGGTTCAGTCTGAGACAGTGCTCGGGGAGGAAGACAGAGTCTTTGGTAAGAATGTAGAGTTTGTGGCAGGAGCTAAAGACAATAGTTTCAGTCTCCCCAGGTTTTAGCTGGAGGAAATCGTGCCTCATCTGCGACTGGCTGTTGGTCAAACAGTCTGAGGGCACGGAGACAATGGAAGGGTCAAGACAGGTAGTAGAGAGGTAGAGTTGGGTGCCATCAATGTGTAAGTGGAAGCTGACCCCGTGTCTGCAGATGATGTCACCAAGAGCAATAGATGAGGAAGAGGAGGGGTCAACAATGATCCTGAGGGAAATCCCAAGAAGACAGTGAGGGAAAAGAAGCCATTGCAAGAGATGCTCTGCCCATGATCAGATAGGTAAAAATGAAACCAAGCAAAGGCAATCCCACCCAGCTGGACAATGGCAGAGAGGGAAGGATGGTCTGGTCTAATATGTCAAAGGCTGCAGAGAGGTTGAGGAGGATGAGGAGGGATAATGCACCACAGTCAAAGTTACAAAATAAGTCGTTTGCGACTTTGGTTAGGTAAATTTCAGTGCTGTGGGAGGGTTGGAAACCTGATCGGAGAAATTCAAGCAGAGAGTTGCAGAAGAGGTGGGCACAGATCTGACAGGTGGCAGCATATTAAAGCACCTTGGAAAGGCAAGACAGTTTGGAGATGGTGCGGTACAGAGGGGTCAAGGATAAGTTTTATGAGTGCTGGGTGATGACGTTGGTGTTGAAAGGGGGAGGGGGCAGTACCTAATGAGAGGGAACTGTTTACAATGTTAGCTAGCATGGGGGGCCAGCAAGGGAAGTTGGATGGTCAGCCGTTTAGTGGGAATGGTGTCGAGGGAGCAGGAGGTGGGTCTTGTGGACAAGATGAAATCAGAAAGGGCGTGGGGGAAAAGAGAGAGAAATGAGATTAACGGGGGGAGGGTTGAATTTCCACATTTACGCCTTTTCTTCAGGGTTTTTGTGGATTATCCACGGGTGGATAACCCCCATGGAAATAACTAACCGTGGATGCAGTGCTCGGGTAGGGGGGCCTGAGGGCAATTTGGTTTGGTTGGCAAAGGGAGGGGAAGGAAGCAGCAGAGGCAGCTGAATGGATGATCTCTCTCTTGGTGACAAAACACTGAATATACTTTGCAGCTTTCAAGCTAACACACAACAATCTCTGTGCCAACATTAAAGCAATACTTGGCACCAAAATTCCTGAACATAATGATTGCACAAAAGACTATTAAATGGGGTTTCAATTAATAGAATGGCACAAATAGGCACAATTTATGTCAGTTTGTCACCTGTTTGGGATCCCCTCAATCAGGAGGGATATTCTGTTTTGGTAGCCTGAAATTAGAGAAAAACACCAAATATGTTTACAATTTATTTAAAGTGTTTCTCTCTGTTGTGCTTAAAATACACCACGGGGGTTAAATTCGATAGCCCCTGAAAACGGGCGCGGGGATCGCGATGCACGATTAACCTGTGCCCGTTGCTTCTGATGCAGGCAGCACGCCAACTTCGTACTGACTGCTAATCAGCAGGGGGCCCAAGATTGTGCGAGGCTAGCATCACTTAAAGCTAGCCTGCACCTCTTAAAGGGGAAGTGTGTTGTGGCTGGAGCAGGTGCTGGAAGTGGCTGGGGAAGACATTCTGACCTGGAAGAAGATGTACTGATGGCACAACAGGGGAGAGAGCGGATTCCAAGATTTTCTGACGCTGAACTGGAGGCCTTGGTGGAGGAAATGGAGAGATGTGCTCTCTCCATAGTGGGCCAGGAGGCCCTCCAGACAAAGTTTGCAAAGACAATGGGAGCAGATAGCCATGGAGGTCAATGCCAACTGTGTTGCCCCAAAGACCTGGATGCAGTGCCACACAATAAAGAAAGAAAGACTTGCATTTATATAACACCTTTCACGACCACCGGACGTCTCAAAGCGCTTTACAGCCAATTAAGTACTTTTGAAGTGGAGTTACTGTTGTAATGTAGGAAACGTGGCAGCCAATTTGTGCACAGCAAGCTCCCACAAATAGCAATGTGATAATGACCAGATAATCTGTTTTTGTTATGTTGGTTGAGAGTTAAATATTGGCCAGGACACCGGGGATAACTCCCCTTCAAAATAGTGCCATGGGATCTTTTACGTCCACCTGAGAGAGCAGACAGGACCTCGGTTTAATGTCTCATCCGAAAGACGGCACCTCCAACAGTGCAGCACTCCCTCAGCACTGCGCTGAAGTGTCAGCCTAGTTTTTTGTGCTCAAGTTCCTGGAGCGGGACTTGAACCCACAACCTTCTGACTCAGACGCGAGTGTGCTACCCACTGAGCCACAGCTGACACAATGTTCAATGATCTTGCACGAGTGGTCATGGTCAGTGAATTCATCTTCAAATGCCATAGGCCACCAACTGCACTACTAGCCTCACATACTGCTCAACGCACCACACCTTCATCACTCACCTACCAACAATATCTATCAATCACGACCCATGCCTAACATTCCTAGCTTCACCGCACCCTCACACACTTAGCACGACTGCAAGCCTCACACCCACATCTCACAGCTTGCACACACTGCCAGCTATTCAACCATGACAACCACATCACTCAAACACATTGCACCACACTCACTGACACACTTCCCTCTCTGTTGCAGGACAAGGTGGCGCATAACCAGAGGCAGCAGGAGCTAACCAGCGGGAGACAGGCGCGGCTGCATGTCCTTACCCCTATGGAGGAGACAGTACTCGCTATCATTGCAGCGTCGATCACTGAGCCCGTGGCCAGCGGCGGGGCTGAAAAGATAGAAGATGACAGTATCCCCATAGCTAATCTTCCTTCTCAAATCTCACTACCCCTCATCCCACAATCTCTTCTGATCTACAGATGGTGTAAGCATGCACTTCTTACTTTCCTCCCCTCCCCGCACCACAATGCCACCCTTGTGCCTTCCTCCTTTCAGATACCCAAGAACTGTCACCTGGCCAGACAGTGGTGGAAGAGCAACAGGTGGAAGAGGAAGAAGACAGTGATGAAGAAACACCGTCACTCAATTTTATACTCACAGCCACCAGCTCAGATACTGATACTGCACATAATTTAGAGCATAGCTTAGAGGTGTGATCTGCACGTGGTGAGACACTGGGCACGAGTGGGCTGCAGCCAGGGCAGGGGACAAGGGTAGCACAGGTGCCAGCTAGCTGGAGGGCAAGGTCACACACAAGTTCTGCTGCAGAAGACTCAAATGAGCACTTCAATGGGGCGGGCTACAGAAGAAGGATATGCAGAATGAAGTGCTTGGTGCATTCGCAGGCCTGCCAGAAAGCCTGCGTGCAATGTCAAGGAGCATGGAAGAATCCAGCACCAACTTGCCACAGGTGTTGCATCTCCTGCGCTTGCACAGGAAGGTGCCGTGGGAAGGGGAAGGGGTGTTGGGGGTGATTGAGGAGTGGACCAGGATGTCACGGAGGGAGCGGTCCCTTTGGAATGCTGAAAGGGGAGGGAGGGGGAAGATGTGTTTGGTGGTGGGATCACGCTGGACGTGGCGGAAATGGCGGAGGATGATACATTGAATGCGGAGGCTGGTGGGGTGAAAGGTGAGGACAAGGGGAACCTTATCGTGGTTCTGGGAGAGAGGGGAAGGGGTGAGAGCAGAAGTGCGGGAAATAGAACAGACACGGTCGAGGGCCATGCTAACCATGGTAGAGGGGAATCCTCGGTTGAGGAAAAAGGAAGACATATTGGAAGCACTAGTATGGAAGGTGGCATCGTCAGAGCAGATGCGACAGAGACGGAGAAATAGGCAGAATGGAATAGAGTCCTTACAGGAAGCAGGGTGCGAGGAAGTGTAGTCCAGGTAGCTGTGGGCTTATAGTGAATGTTTGTCAATAGCCTATCCCCAGAAATGGAGACAGAGAAGTCGAGGAAGGGAAGGGAAGAGTCGGAGATGGACCATGTGAAGGTGAGGGAAGGGTGAAAATTGGAAGCAAAGTGAATAAAATTTTCTAGTTCAGGGTGAGAGCAGGAAATAGCACCAATACAGTCATCAATGTACCGGAAAAAGAGGTGAGGGAGGGGACCTGAGTAAGACTGGAACAAAGAATGTTCCACATATCCCACGAAAAGGCAGGCATAGCTAGGACCCATGCGGGTTCCCACAGCAACACCTTTAATTTGGAGGAAGTGAGTGGAGTCAAAGGAGAAGTTGTTCAGGAGGGTGGTGGTGGATGGGGACTGGTTGGGGCTCTGTTCTAGGAAGAAGCGGAGCGCCCTCAGGCCATCCTGGTGGGGGATGAGGTGTAGAGGGATTGGACATCCAATGAAAAGGAGACGGTTGGGGCCAGGAAACTGGAAACTTTTTTTCACATGACAGCTGTTGATGATTCTGCCTTTCCCATTTACACCTCATCTAGACTCATCTTTTGTTTCTTACCTTGTCCCATTATCATCTCCTTTTGCTTGCACCATCATCCCTTTTGTCTTTTAATCTCTCCTGCCTTCCATCCTATTACAGACCTTCCATTTTGTTCTTTTCTCCCATCCCCCCTTTCCCTGCCCCTGCACTTGCTTAAAAATCTGTTACGAAGAGTCATCGACTTGAAACGTTAACTTTGTTTCTCTCTCCACAGATGCTGCCTGACCTGCTGAGTATTTCCAGCATTTTCTGTTTTTATTTATGTTTATTTTGTGTTGGCATTTATTTTTACATTGTGACCAAGCAGATGCTGTGATGGCCTGTAACAGAGGGAAGGTAGGGTATGGGACTGTTGGTGAATGGGGAATTGGGGTTGTGTTTACTGGTATCGTAGTCGGATGAGTCGTTCACGGAGAGCCCAGCCAGAAAGGGGCTGCCTCCTCCTTTCGTTTTCCTCCTCCCTTCGTTTTCCTCCTCCTGCTCCTCTTGCTACTCCTCGTCCTCCTACTCCTGCTCTTCCTGCACCTCAGCTGCTCGCCGTATAGCTGGTGGCAAGGGCTATGTCCTCATAATGGTGAGGTTGTGCAGCGTACAGCAGACCACCATGAATCTTGATACTTGCTCTGCCGAGTACAGCAGGGCTCCTCCACAGCGGTTCAGGCAGCCGAAGTGTTGTTTCAGGACACCAATTGTGTACTTTATGGCATTTTGCACGGCAGTATGGCTTTCATTGTATGCATGCTGCACACGTGTGCATGGGTTGCACACTGGAATCATGAGCCACGTCATCAACGGATAGCACTTGTCGCCCAGTAGCCACCCTTTGGTTTTTCGTGGTGGCTCAAGTGCAGAAAGCACAGTGAACTGCCGCAGAATGAAGGCGTCATGACTGCCACCAGGATACTGGGCATTGACCTGCATGATTCGCTGGGTATGGTCGCCCACCAGCTGAACATTGAGGGAATGGAATCCCTTTCGGTTGCGGCACATCTCAGAGTTGACATGCGACTCCCGCAAAGCGACGTGCGTGCAGTCAATGGCACCTTGCACCATGGGGAAGCCTGCAATCCTCGTGAAGCTGTGTGCGCGTTCCGCTTGCTGCTCTCTGGCAAGAGAGAATGAAATGTTTTCAGCTCTCTTGGAATACAGAACATCAATGACCTCCCTTATGCAACAGTGGATGGCTTGGAAGGAGCCCGACACATAAAAGTTCATGGCCACAGTCACCTTTACAGCCACTGCCAATGCAGTACTCACACACTGTTCCTTGCTGAGGTTCAAGTCGCTGAATTGCTCCCTGAACACCCTAGGCGGATATGGCCTCCTGCTGAGAGCCATTCTCCTCCTCGTCCTCCTCCTACTCCTCCGTCTGCCAGCAGCTTGTCTTGCTCTGCCTGCCCTCTGTTCATTTTCCAGGTCATGCTGTATTCCAAGGGGATCTCCTACTAGTGCACCCCTGTCTGGGAGCAACTGGTTTGTCCAGAAGCCTTGAAGTCAGGACGAAGTCCTTCAGCACCTGCCACATCACTTGCTGTAGACTTTAGCAACTTTAAAGAACACTGGAAAGCACCAAACACTTGTACAGTTATAGCAAGAGCCAATAGAAATCAATCAGCAACTAACCGGAAAGTAGTTGATGTTCCCTTTAAATAACGCTGGTAGGGGGTCCTTCCTGCTGCTGAACGCATATTCTGTTGTGTGAGTTTAAAAGAGGGTTGAGCTCCAAAATGGCAGCGCTGGCATCAAATCAGAATAGGAGTGTAAAATGATGGTTAAAAATAAAGTGAGAGGAACTGCTATTAAAAATGAGTTAAACTATCTGTACAGCAATGCACACAGTGTCCGTAGTAAAACAGGGGAACTCGAGGCAATAATACGTTGCGAGGATCCAGGTATAGTAGAGATTACTGAGACATGGCTACAGAAAAGTCAGGACTGGGAATTAAACATTACAGGGTACAACATATTTAGAAAAGATAGAGAGGGAAAAGGGGAGGTAGAGTAACTATACTTATTAGAGATAACATAATGGCAGTAAAGTAAAGTGACATAGCTATCAGTAAGACAGAAATAGAATCCATGTGGATAGAGATAAAAGATAAAGGATCAATCACACTAATAGGGGAAGTCTACAGACCACCTAATAGTGTAAAGGAGGTGGAGGAAGAAATATGTAAACAAATTAGGGAAATTAGTAAAAAACATAGAATAATAATCATAGGGGATTTCAACTACCCTGAAATTAACTGGCCAGAACAAGTAGGTAAAGTGCATACAATGTGTATAGGACTCCTTTCTAACCCAATATGTAAGAAGCCCAACAAGGGAGGAGTTGCTACTGGATCTAGTAATGGGGAATGAACCAGAGCAGATAAGAGAAGTAAAAGTAGGGGAACATCTAGGCAATAGTGACCATAATATAATACACTTTAAGATAGTAATTGATAAGGACAAAAGTATGACGAAGACCAGAGTAATAGATTGGAGAAAACCTGATTTTGAGGGGCTGAGAATAGAACTTGGGAAAATAAAATGGACAACAATATTGACAAATAATGATGTAGAGCAGCAACAGGAAACATTTAAAACAGTGTTCAACAGAGTCCAGGAAAAATATATTCTTCTAAAAAACAAGAACAAGCTAAACACAAAAGAGACATGAGGATGAATAAAGACATAAGGGAAAAATTGAGGGTAAGGAAAGAGGCATACACTAAGTACATGGATAGCAGGGGAGTGCATGATAAGGGAGAATACAAAAAGATTAGGAGAGAGATTGGGGGAATGGGACTGACTGGATTGCTCTGCAGAGAGCCGGCACGGACTCGATGGGCCGAATGGCCTCCTTCTGTGCTGTTATGACTCTATGACTAAGTCAAAGAAACAATTAGGAAGGCAAAGAGGAACTATGAAATTAAATTATAATGAACATAAAACAAAATAGTTAAATATTCTACAGGCACATAAATAAAAAAGGAAAGTCGGGATGGGAATAGGGCCACTAAGGGACGGTCAGAATAAAATCACAGACAGTGATAGCAAAATGCCAGAAATATTAAATAATTACTTTGCTTCAGTATTTACCAGGGAGACAGATCAGGTGGACATGACATCAGAAGATGAGATTAGAAATGATAGAACCACATTTAAAATAAAAAGAGGAGAAATATTAAACAAACTAATCAAACTCAAAGAGGATACAACCTCTGGTCCGGACGGATTACATCTGCGCATTTTAAAAGAATCTAGGGAAGAGATAGCAGAGACACTATTACACATATTTAATAATTCATTTGAAAAATGTGTAATGCCAGAGGACTGGCAGATAGCTAACGTAATACCTATATTTAAGAAGGGAAATAGAACATGTCCAGGGAACTATAAACCGGTCAGCTTAACATCGGTGGTGGGAAAAATAATGGAATTCCTACTAAAGGAGAAAACAGAAGAGCATCTAGAAACCAAAAATATAATAATGAATAGTCAGCATGGATTTCAAAAGGGAAAGACTTGCTTGACCAACCTCATTGAATTCTTTGAAGAGGTAACAGAGAGAGTAGACAAGAGTAATATAGTAGATGTAATTTATCTAGATTTCCAAAAGGCCTTTGATAAGGTACCCCATAATAGACTAATGAATAAGGTCAGAGAATGCCGAGTCAGGGGACAAGAAGGAGAATGGATAGCTAGCTGGCTTCAAAACAGAAAGCAGAGAGTAGGGGTAAAGGGTAACTATTCAGAGTGGCAGAAGGTAGAAAGTGGGGTCCCACAGGATCAGTGCTGGGACCAATGTTGTTCACAATTTATATTAACAATTTAGACTTTGGAATTAAAAACACAATTTTTAAATTTGCGGATGACACCAAATTGGGGGAGATAGTCAATACTGAGGAGGACTGCAACAAATTACAAGAAGACATTAATAAACTTGCAGAATGGTCATATAATTGGCAAATGAAATTCAACAGAGATAAATGTGAGGTATTGCATTTTGGTAAGAAAAATAAGGAGGTCACCTATTACTTGGAAAATAAGAATCTAAATGGGGTTGAAGAGCAAAAGGATCTCGGAGTACAAATACACAAATTATTAAAAGTAGCGATGGAGGTTAATAAAGCCAAAAAAAGGAAACCAAGCACTAGGGTTTATTTCTAGAGGGACAGAATTGAAAAGTAGAGAAGTTATGCTAAACCTGTATCGAACCTTGGTTAGACCACACTTGGAGCACTGTGTACAATTCTGGTCATCCTATTATAAAAAGGATATATAGGCACTGGAGAAGGTGCAAAAAAGATTTACAAGAATAATACCAGAAATGCGAGGTTATACCCATCAGGAAAGGATGAACAGTTGGGTCTCTTTTCTCTTGAAAAGAGAAGGCTGAGGGGTGACCTAATAGAGGTCTTCAAAATTATGAAAGATTTTGATAGAGTAGACACAGAGAGAGTGTTTCCACTAGAGACCATTAATATAAGATAGTCACCAAGAAAGCCAATAGGGAATTCAGAAGAAACTTCTTCACCCAGAGAGTGGCGAGAATGTGGAACTCACTACCAGGGAGTGGTTGAAGTGAATAATATAGATGCATTTAAGGGGAGGCTAGAATAGCATATGAGGGAGAGGGGAATAGAGGGTTATGCTGATAGAGTAGATGAGGAAAGACGGGAGGAGGCTCGAGTGGAGCATAAACACCTACATAGGCTGGTTGGGCCGAATGGCCTGTTTCTGTGCTGCATATCCTATGTAACCAAGATGGCGTCTGGCATGACTTGCCCCATAAGTGTGCGCACGCGCCGTGGAAGCCATTTTGGAGCCAAAACGACACTCGGAGCACCAAAACAATGGGCGCTAAGGAGCCAAATTTTGCGACCCATGTTTCAAGTCCAAAAAAAGTGAAAAATTGACTTTGCTTCATTGTTCTATTAATGAAATGTATTTACCTTCTTTTGAGCTGCTTGTCAACAAATGTTTTTACTAAAAGTTACTAAAATAAATTTACAAAATAGGTAGCCTGGTAGACCAGTATATTGATGCACTTATACATTACAACCTTGAATATTAGGAGATAAGTTCTCTTTCATGATTCCCCAGCTGATGAATTACCAATCCCACCCAACCATCTAGGGAAAGTTGTGGCTGCCGCGAAACACGAATTAAGGCCGAGTCCATGTGTGGAACACAAAGCTTTTAATCACATCTGCCTGGTAAAATGGCTGCTAACCACTTGAACTGAAAACTCTGAGGCCACGCCCACTCCTTTTCTCCTGCCTTAAAGGCAAGGTGCCTTAAAGGCAAGGTGCCCGATTTATTGTCCACGGACGAAAAAGTAGATTGCGCCCGTTTAGGTGGCGATCCGCCACACAGCTCCCCCCAGAATCCGCTTAGGAGGTGTGGACGAGACGGTGCGGCGGTCTGATGGGCCGGCCGGAGCGGCTCTTGTAGGACGCCGCTGGCGTGGAACGGCTGGGTGTGGAGCAGCCGGGTGAACCGGCTTGAGGGCAGGTCAGCCGTGTGGTGGTGGACGAGCTACAGGGACCTGCTCACTGGGCTCCGAGTGTGCTGGCTTGAGTCGATCAACCGACACTTTTTCGGTCCTGTCGCCCACTTGCAGGGTGAAAAATTTGTCCCCAGCCTGTAGCACCTTGTAGGGCCCGTCGTACGGGGGTTGAAGGGGTCCGCGGTGGGCATCGTGCCGGACGAAAACGAACCGTGCCTGGTGCAGGCTTAGTGGGACGTGTGAGGTGGATTCGCCGTGTCGGGCAATGGGCACCGGGGCGAACTGTAGCACCGGTGAGGCGAAGTCGTGGCGTTGCTGGTCGGCTGACCAGGATGTCGTGGCGGTGGGCAGGAACACGCCGGGTATGCGCAGCGGCTGACCGTACACGAGCTCTGCTGCCGATGCGTGGAGGTCTTCTTTAACCGCGGTGCGCAGGCTGAGGAGGACCCACGGAAGTCGGTCGGTCCAGGTGCCGTCCTGGAGGCTGGCTCGAAGAGATGCCTTCAAGGATCTGTGGAACCGCTCACACAGTCCATTGGCTTGGGGGTGGTACGCTGTGGTGCGGTGAATGGTCACCCCGAGATTGCGTGCAACGGCGGTCCAGAGTTCAGAGGTAAATTGCGGACCTCTGTCCAACGTCATGTCGGAGGGGACGCCGAACCGTGCAACCCAGGTGCTGATGAAGGCTCTGGCGATGTCGGCGGTGGTGGTAGAGGTCAGTGGAATTGCCTTGGGCCAGCGTGTGGTGCGGTCAACGATCGTCAGCAAGTGCGTGTGGCCTTGCGACGGCGGCAGGGGCCCGACGATGTCCACGTGGATGTGGTCGAATCTCCGCGAAGGGACGGTAAACTCCTCGAGGGGTGCTTTCGTGTGTTGTTGCACCTTGGCCCATTGGCAGGCTAGGCAGGAGTTGGCCCAAGTACGCACATCCTTGCGAAGGCCGCGCCAGACAAAGCGGTTGGCTACCAATTTGATGGATGCGCGGGCGCCGGCGTGGGAGAGGTTGTGGAGAATGTCGAATACCCGGCGGCGCCAGGACGCTGGGACGACGGGCCGAGGTTGACATAGGGACATGTCGCACTTGACCGTGACTGCGGTCGGGCCACAGGCGACGTCGGCCAGGCGTAGCCCTGGTAGGTTGGCAGGTGCGGAGAGCAGATCAGGGTCGGTGATCTGGTCTGCTGCGAGTTGAGCATAGTCGACTGCCAGGTGTGCGGCGTGGATGGCGGGGCAGGAGAGGCAGTCGGCTACCACATTGTCTCGGCCAGAGACGTGTTGGATGTCCGTGGTGAACTCGGACACTGCCGCGAGCTGGCGCTGCTGCCTGGTGGACCAGGGGTCGGTTGTCTTTGCCATTGTGAATGTCAGGGGCTTGTGGTCGACAAACGCAGTGAAGGGGTGGCCCTCCAGTAAAAAACGAAAATGGCGGACCGCCAGGAACAGCGCGAGGAGCTCGCGGTCGAAGCTGCTGTACTTGACCTCCGGGGGGCGTAGTTGGCGGCTGAAGAAGGCAAGTGGTTGCCAGGCGCCGTCGACCCACTGCTCATACACGGCGCCAACCGCGTGGTCGGAGGCGTCCGTGGTGAGCGCTACCCTGGCATTGGGCCGTGGGTGCGCGAGCAGGGTGGCGTTGGCGAGCGCGGTCTTGGTGGAGTCGAAGGCGGCTGACGCGTCTGCCATCCATTCGACCGCCATCTTGCCGCTCCTGCCCCAGAGGGCTTCATACAGGGGCCTCATGAGGGACGCCGCTTTGGGGATGAAGCGGTTGTAGAAATTCACCATCCCGAGGAACTCCTGGAGGCCTTTGATAGTGGTGGGGCGGGGAAATTGTTGGATGGCCTGTACCTTGGTGGGCAGGGGAATGGCCCCAGCATGGGTGATGTGGTGGCCGAGGAAGTCGATCTTGTCCAGGCCGAACTGGCATTTGGCTGGGCTGAGGATGAGCCCATGGTCGCTGAGGCGCCCGAACAGGATGCGAAGGTGTTCGAGGTGTTCCTGCTTGGAGAAACTGGCTACCAGGATGTCGTCCAGGTAGACGAACAGGAACTTCAGGTCCCGAAGGACCGAGTCCATGAGCCGTTGGAATGCCTGGGCCGCGTTTTTGAGGCTGAAGGGCATCCGCAGGAACTCGAACAGGCCGAAGGGGATGATTACGGCCGTCTTGGGGACGTCCGCGGGGTGGACGGGGACTTGGTGGTAGCCGCGCACCAGGTCGACCTTGGAAAAGACTGAGCGGCCGGCCAGTCTAGCCGAGAAGTCCTGGATGTGCGGCATGGGGTACCGATCAGGGGTGGTGGCGTCATTGAGGCGGCGGTAATCCCCGCAGGGGCGCCAACACCCGTCTGGTTTGGGGGCGATGTGGAGTGGGGAGGCCCCGGGACTGTTGGAGCGGCGGATGATGCCGAGCTGTTCCATGGTGGCAAACTCGGTCCGCGCGATCTCCAGTTTGGCCGGGTCCAGCCTGCGGGCGTGGGTGTACACTGGGGGGCCTGTGGTGGGGATGAAGTGTTCCACCCCGTGTTTGGCGGCCTCCGCGGAGAAGGTCGGATTGGTAAGGGCCGGGAATTCGGCCAGGAGTGCCGAGTAGTCATCCGTGGCCCGGGCGTGGCACTGTGACGCCATGTCGGCGGGTTGACGGGGGGCCATGGCGCCCAGGATGGGGGACATGGTGTTCATGTCCACGAGGCGGTGTCGAGGGATGTCTACCAGTAGGCCGTGGGCGCACAGGAAATCCGCGCCGATGAGACGGGAGAGCACCTTGGCAGTGATGAACTCCCATCGGTAGCGGCGACCAGCGAGGTTGAGGGTGACTGTACGGGTGCTGTACGTCCGGATTTCCGAGCCGTTAGAAGCAGCCAGCGCCGGTCCTCGTTTGCCCTTTTGGATGCCGAGGGAGGAGGCCGGAATGATGCTGTGCTGAGCTCCGGTGTCGCACAGGAACCGGCGGCCGGTTTTGTCATCCGTGATGTACAGCAGGGAGCCCGCGTGGCCCATGGCCATCGCGGGGGCTGGTACGGGGGCGGACTTGAAAGAGCAGGGAGGTGTGCACCGTTGTGCCCTGTCGCCGAACCGTGCGTGGTAGTAACAGTGGCCCGGGTTAGTGGGGCGCAAAGGCCCCGTGAGCCCGGTGGCTGGGCCTTGTGGCCGCATGGTGGCCGGTGAGGGGCACGCCCAGGCAGTAGCTGCCAGGTCCGGAGTGACGTCGCGGCTGGAGTGAGCGGACAGCAGCTTGTCGGCCTCATCGGCCAGGGCTTCCAGGTCCGTGAGGCCGGACGCCACGATTGCTGGGCGGATGCTGAGAGGTAGCTGGCGGATGAACAGCGTGCGGAAGAGGGATCCAGGTGGGCTCTCGTCGGTGAGGGAGAGCATGTGGGAGAGGAGGTCTGACGGTGAGGCATCACCGAGGCCTGGAAGGTCGAGGAGGTGGCAGTTTCGCTGGTATGTCGAGGCCGTAAATTTTTTAAGGAGCACGGCCTTAAGATGTGCATACTTGCCCTCCTCTGGTGGGTTCTGCAGCGCTGTCCAGACCTTTGTAACTGTGGAGCTACCGAGTGATGTGACGAGGTAGTTGTACTTCGTCCCATCTGTGGTGATGCATTGCAGCCGGAATCAGGACTCGGCTTGGAGAAACCAGGCTTCGGGCTGGTTTTCCCAAAACTCCGGCAGTTTCACGGAAACTGCGTTCGTGTCTGCCATTGCAGTGCTCGGAATACGTTCTGAGCGTCGGGGTCACCAATGTTGTGGCTGCCGCGAAACACGAATTAAGGCCGAGTCCATGTGTGGAACACAAAGCTTTTAATCACATCTGCCTGGTAAAATGGCTGCTAACCACTTGAACTGAAAACTCTGAGGCCACGCCCACTCCTTTTCTCCTGCCTTAAAGGCAAGGTGCCTTAAAGGCAAGGTGCCCGATTTATTGTCCACGGACGGAAAAGTGGATTGCGCCCGTTTAGGTGCGATCCGCCACAACAACCTTGAATATTAGGAGATAAGTTCTCTTTCATGATTCCCCAGCTGATGAATTACCAACCCCACCCAACCATCTAGGGAAAGTAGGGCAGGTAGACAGTGGTGGTAAGAAGCTTCTTCTGAGGGAAGGCAGAAGGCAAAATCTGTAGGAAATCAAAACCATGCCATTGTCTAGTATTACCAGATGACTGGTTACACTGTGCCACTGAAATAGCTTCAGTGTCTGCGCCTTGGTAAAGGACTATTGTGTGATGTGAGATATGTAGGCTAAGTAAATGTTGGGGGTAAATGGAGTCCCTGAAATAATCACAATCTTTATCATAAGATCCATTAGTACATGGAGGGAAGATTTCCTCTGGTCACTATGTGTGGCTCTAAACACATTCAAAAATAATGGGGATATATTTAGCTTGGGCGGTAGCGCAAATAAGGTGATAGAAAATCGGCAGCCTGTTTTACACTCCACCTGATTTTTTTTTCCACAATGTGTTTATGATTTTGTTACATATATTGACCAGAGTTTAATATTAATAAATACACTCTCCTACACATTCTTTCTCCTCCCTCCATCCTCAATGTTAAAGTCAAGACTCATCACCCTACTTTTATTCATTCTTTCCCACTGCCTCAAAATGGTAGAATTCCTCACCCCCAATCTTCCTTTCTCCCTGCAATATAGATTTTTAAGCCCAAACAGCTATTACTTCCTCTTCTTTCCTATTCTTTTCAACCTTGGCAATTATTTGCACTTTGGGCCTTGGTCCTTCACCAAGGCGTCTCAATTTATAAAAAGAACAAACATTGTAAAATATAAATGCAGAATAATCTTTGAACTATTTTGAAAATATATCACAAGTTGGATATGCTCAAAATCCTGTCAATGTGCCAAAATCAGGAGTGAAATGTTCAAGAGCACCCTCGTGGATTCTCAGCACATTTTACAGACAAGTACCCTGGAGGATAATTCTCTTTCAGTTCAAAATGAAGAAGGTGCAGTACCATCTGGAGTTTAAAAATCTACATAAATGGCAAACTAACTATTACAGACTCTATTGTAACCAGAATTAAAGAAAACATCAAACCACACACAATTAATTCATTTATCATACATGCTCCAAACAAATGTAAAATGAAAAAAATACTTTTGATCTTGTTAAATATTTTATTTAAGCCCAAATGGGCAACTGCAGTTTCTGACAGTTAATCTTGGAATAGGTTTAGCTATTTAGGAAATATGACTAAATCTGATCAGATAGACAGAGAAAAATTACCATGGGTAAAGCAATTTTGGTATAAACATAAATCACGTAATTCAGTAAAGTACAGCAACTGATGCCAAAAACACAGAAGGTGCTATGAATTCTTGTTCATTTGTTTTGCACAATGCTTCTGTCCTTTCAAGACGAGGTACTACTACTGACTGAAACTTTTTGACAGCTTTCCTGGCGAGATTACAAATACAGTGGTGCAATACGGCAAACATGTTAGAAAGCTCTGCGAGTGCAGTGTGGCAGATGGTGCATTAATGCATTAACAGCAGCTTCTTGTGTTGAATATTAATGCTACCAGTTTGTGCAGAGGAGGACAGTGTTAGATGATTCTGTGCACAAATCCTGATGTGAAAAAGTAATCAGTATTTAGTTTAGGGAAAGCCACAGGGAGGCCCAGGCAGGCTCGTCCCAGCCATTTCTTTGATACCAGAAAATCAATATTCTCATTTTCAGTTTATTTATATGTATTGCTAGTACTTTGGAATCTCATTACAACAAACAGCTTGCAAGCCTCCTGCTAAACAACCTTTTTTTGCATAGTTTCAGGTGGAGACTCCTTAATGCTCAACAGAAGTTCTCAAACATTGATCAGATGCCCCCTCCCACAGAGGAAGAGTTGACTTGTTGAACTGCAGAAGTCTGTAATAATGTAGATGATTGGTTCAAAAAGACTTATGCTATTCTTTGAATATGAGAAGAACAATTCTATATCAACCCTATATATATGTTTACCTTTTTTGTTTAATGCATCTTGCCTCTCTGCCTATGTCTCATTATATCTGGCATTGAAATTAAAAACAACCATGGTTAATGTCTTGGGAGCTGTTACATTTTTATATATATTATAAAAATGTTGGAAATATCAAGGCCAAATTCCAAAAGAAACAGGTCTAAGCTAGCCTTTCATTATGATTATTCTTGCCTTGGTACAAAGGAATACAATGAGTGGAACTAAATTATTGCAGGGAGGCTTAGAAAGGACCTGCAAGTCATAATAGATTCAAAGCTCAGACAATGTGGTGCAGCAATTAAAAATGCTAACAGAATGTTGGGATGTATAACCAGGGTAGTAGAGTACATGTCTTCGAGGTATGCTAATGCTTTACAATGTACTAGTCAGACAACATTTGGAACACTGTGTTCAATTTTGGTCACTAAAAGAGTGATAAATTCTGGGTAGCAGAGACAAAAACATCAGGGATTTTCAAAATTCAGTTGGTTGCTAAGGTATTGATGGAATGAACTTTGATGGGCAAGATGACCTTTTTCTGTCCTTGTTTCTTTGTACATTCTGATCTTTTTCTGAATAACAATTTATGGCAGTATCATAGCAACACAGAATGTTCTGTTATAATTTTGTCAGCTTAGCAACAATGATATTATGACATCATAATATTGGCTTCTTAACATATCATGGGGTAGATTGGCAGAACAGATCACCCACTCGTTATGGAACCCACCTATTTTTCACTCCATTTAAATCATAATGTGGTAGATTTTTGTCTTCACTGCCTGGGCGGTGAAGATGAGAATCTCATCCGATGTTTCAGGTACTACCATCTCTCTGTATCATTTTTTATAACTCATCCTTCTCCAGTTAGAAAAGTAGATCAGTCTAGGCCATCCACTTCTCTTTAATTGTCTTCATTGCCTCTTAACGGCTAGTCATTACGAAGCACAATTCAAGTTGTGCAACAAGACTACATGCATGCTAAACAGCAGAAGCAGCATGCTATAGACAGAGCTAAGCGATTCCACAAACAACAATCAAATCAAAGCACTGCAGTCCTGACACATCCACTCACGAATGGTGCTGGACCATTAAGCAACTAACGTGAGGAGGAAGCTCCATGACCATTTCTATCCTCAACAATGGCAGAGCCCAACACGTGACTGCAAAAGACAAGACTGAAGCATTTGTAACCATCTTCAACCAGAAATGTTGAGTGCATAATTCTTCTCAGTCTCTTCCTGAGATCCCCACCATCACCGATGCCAGTCTTCAGCCAATTCAATTCACTCCACATGATATCAAGAAACGGTTGAGTGTATTAGATACAGTAAAGGCTATGGGCCCCGACAACATCCCAGTTGTAGTGCTGAAGACTTGTGCTTCAGAACCAGCTGAGTCTCTAGCCAAGCTGTCCAGTACAGCTACAACACTGGCATCTATCTGACAATGTGGAAAATTGCCCAAGTATGTCCTGTCTATAAAATGCAGGGCAAATCCAACCCACCAATTACCGCCTCATCGACCTACTCTCAATCATTAGCAAAGTGATGGAAGGAGTTGTCAACAGTGCTATCAGGTGGAATTTACTCACCAATAACCTGCTCACTGATGCTCAGTTTGGGTATAAATGCAAGTCTTTCTTTCAGTTTGGGTTCCACCAAGGCCTCTCAGCTCCAGAATTCATTACAACCCTGGTCCAAACATGTACACAAGAGCTGAATTCTAAAGGTGAGGTGAGAGTGACTGCCTTTGACATCAAGGCAACATTCGACTAAGTGTGGCACCAAGGAGCCCTAGTAAAACTGAAATCAGTGGGGAATGAAAGGGGGAAAACTTTCCAGTGGCTGGAGCCATACCTAGCACAAAGGAAGATGGTTGTGGTTATTGGAAGCCAATCATCTCAGTAGGAGTTTCTCAGGACAATGTCCTCGGTCCAGCTGACTTTAGCTGTTTCATCATAAGGTCAGAGGTGAGGCTGTTTGCTGATGATTTTTTTTTATTCGTTCATGGGAGGTGGGTGTCGCTGGCAATGTCAGCATTTATTGCCCATCCCTAATTGCACCTAAGAAGGTGGTGATGAGATGCTTTCTTGAACCACTGCAGTCGGTATTCTTAGTATACTGCTTTGTAGCAACTGAGTGGCTTGCTAGGCCATTTCAGAGGGCACTTAAGAGTCAACCACATTGCTGTCTATCTGGTGACATTAGTGAACCAGATGGGTTTTTACGACAATCAGTTTCATGGTCACCATTACTGAGTTACCATTACTGATACTGGCTTTTTATTCTAGATTTATTTAATTAACTGAATTTAAATTCCCGAGCTGCTGTGATGGGATTTGAACTAATGTCTAGATCATTAATCTAGGCCTCTGGATTATTAGTCCAGTAACATAACCACTATGTTACCGTACCCGATTGCACAGTGTTCTGTTGCATTTGCAATTCCTCAGATAATGAAGCAGTCCATGCCTGCATGCCTAGTTGAGTGTAAATTACACTCACCCAACCAAAGCAAAGGAGTTGGAATAACAATTAACCTGCGATTCAAACTCACGGAACAGGTCCTCAACTGCTTGGACAACTAAGCTGTTTGTAATTTGGGTTGGCACCAAGTAGCCAAGTACATGAGAATCGTAACTCTGATTACACAATTGATTATTACAACACACATATATATGCATACTTGATGATGTGGTTCAGACATCAGTAATGTATTTGAATCAAAGCCATTGCCAGGCCACTTTTTTTTTAGTAGGCCAAATAATTATTTTACAACTGAAGCATTTGAACAGTTGACTTCAATAAATAATTATTAATGACAACTCCTCTCATAACTTTATATATTTCAAACTGAAATGGATAAGAACATCAGCATCAAAGAGAACAAGATGACCAAAATGTTTCACAGTAGAGAGGGCCAGATCTATCAGTCTCAACTCTGTACAACAACAGCAACAACTTGCATTTATATAGCACCTTCAAAATAGAAAAATGTCCCAAGAGGCTTCACATGGATATAAGCGGGGGCTGGGGGCGGTTGGGGGGGAGGGGGGTAATAGACACCAAGCCTAGTAAGGAAATATTAGGTGGGGTGATCGAAAGCTTGGTCCAAGATATGGATTTTGTCAGTCTTAAAGGAAGAGAGGCAGGTGGCAAGCCAGAGGGGTTTCGGAAAAGAATTCCAGAATGCAGGGCCTAGGAATCTGAAAGCACAGCCACTAATGGTGGAGTGGAGGTTGCCAGAGTCAGAGGAACGGGGAGTTTGGGTGGAAAGGTATTGTAGTGTTGAAGGAGGCTACAGAGTTGAGGAGGGATGAGGCAATGGAAGTATTTAAACACAAGCATCAGAATTTTAAATTTGAGACATTAGGGAATGGCAGCCAATGTAGATCAGTAAGGATAGGGGTGCGAAGTGAATGGAACTCGATGTGGAATACGATACAGGCAACACAGTTTTGGATGAAGTTTATGGAGAGAATGGAAGGTTGGCCAGGACCGCTTTAGAATAGTTGGGTCTGGAAGTGACAAGTGCATGGCTGAAGGTTTCAGCAGCAGATGGGCTGAAGTAGGTGTGGAGACAAGCCCTGTTACAGCGGTCTATGTGATGGAGAGGATATAGGTTTGGGAGTGCAGCTCAGAGTCAAATAGAATGTTGAGGTTATATACAGTCTGTTTCAACTTGACACAGTGACTGGGTAAAGGCATAAAGACAGTGGCGAGGTTATACAGTTTATGGTGGGGGGTCTGGGGACCAAAGATGATAGCTTGGGTCGTTCCAATCTGTAGCAGGGAGAAATTATGGGTTAGCCAAGACTGGGTATTGGACAAGCAGTCTGGCAACACAGGGACAATGCAGGGGTCAAAAGAGATGGTATAGAGGTAGAGCTGGGTGTCATCAGCATACATGTGGAAGCTGGCCCATGTTTTTGGAAGATGTCATCAAGGGGCAGCACATTGACGGAGAAGTGGAGGGATGAATTCCTTGGGAGCACACAAGGTGACTGTGTGGGGGTACAAAGAGAAGCACTGGTAAAGATGCTCTGGCTACAATTAGATAAATAGGAATACAGCTAAAATTTACCTATAGTAAAATATTCCAAGATGAATATTATAAGTCTTGGTGTATTCTGAAAACCATAAAATTCAGTAATGATAATTTAACGAGCTTCATAGCAGATTTAAGAGTTCAAGATTATCAATAATAAGAAAACACAACAAAGTAAATTTGAAGTATTTCCCAAAGTTGTCCAAAATGGTCTTTCTGCCCAGGTTGGACGATCATCTATAGTGGTATGATAACTGACAACAGGTGTGATTCAAATAGGCTGAGGTGGATAATGTCGGCTCTCCTCGCCCCATAGTCTAGACATTAGCTTCCACCTGAAGCAGTGGATGGGCAAACTGTTAAACTGAAAATTTAGGAAACTACTGCTTGAGACAGATTGGAAAGACAGTCACTCCCTCAGATTTGAAACTTCTGGCTGGTCACTTGTGCCTGTAGAGTACAGGCCACTGCGAATTGAAAAGAAAATCTTTGAAAATTGATACAATTCATTTTCATAATATAACTTCTAAAATTAATCACAATTGTATGAGTGACATAGTGAGGCACATGATGCAGGTACCGTTAGCGACCGTAATTCTGAAGCTACTTGGAGATTCTACAGAAATCCACAGTAAAACCACTGAAGAAGAATTTTTTGGAGGCTTGAAAGTATGTTTTTTTTCCCGGGATGTACACAAAACGTTTTTAAAAATGGTGGATGTAGTTGGTTATCTGCAGAGCTGAATATTTTTTGTTCTTTCACTATCTAGAACTCACTGTTGCAAAGTCTGGCTGAGCTAAAGGTTGCATGAAATGGTTTTTTTTCTTGGGCATGTTATACACAACAACAACAAAAAACCCTTCACCAGTCCCGTTCTCCATAAAAAGACGGATAGTGTGGATTGTAATTGCTATTCAAGCACTGCCGGTTGATGTCACTCTCTCCTCTCCCAGCCCCGAGTAGGAGGAGAGTGATGATAATAAGGCTGTCCTACATCACTTCTTCCCCGGATGGATGACTTCATCCTTCCGCCCGGGTTTCCTTTATGTTGGCGGTGGGGTCCCCGGCTCTCTCCAGAGCTCTCCAAACACGGTCAGAAGACAACATCTCCAGCATCGCCGGCAGGGCAACAGCGAGCGATCTGCATCTGCTGCCGACACAACACCAGGATTACCCAGCAAAGACCCGCCGAGTGCAATTGGCGCAAGTCACTTTCAATCGGTGAATTTCCGGGAGATTTGGGGGCCACCGTTCTTGGTTTTCATCCCCTTCGTTCTTGGAGGCAGTATGTCGGAGATTTTGCCCTACAGCGAGGAGAAGATGGCTCATTTCGGCGGGGAGAGTGAAGTCAGTCAGCTCTCCTTCAGCTGTCGCCTCCAGGACACCAACACCTTCTTCGGGGGCTCCCAGCCCAAGAGACCCCCCAAACTGGGACAGATTGGCAGAGCCAAGCGAGGTAAAAAGCGAAGACATTCACCTAACTCTTGATGCGCTTGTCATCCCGTGCCATTTCAATTGTAATCGCATTTCAGAATGTTTTTTAAAGCGTCAATAGATTGTAAATTCCCGTATTTCATCAAAATTATCATTTTTGTTATGTCCAGCTCTTGACAGCAATGTAGAATTTCCCCTTCGTGGAATAGTTAATGATGTGTGTAATGTTTTTCATATTCCTTCATTTAACTAAAAATATAGCATTTCACCGTTACTCTGTGTGTAGATATATAGAATATTTTTTCACATACATATAAACCTTGCCATTATCCCACTATATATATATTTTAAATTCTTCATGGCTTGAGAGCCGTTCATTGTTCGACTGAATTCTAATTAACATTTCGATTTAATCAAAATCCGATGTGATTTTCGAATCTAGTTTTCCGCGAGAAATCATTATTGTCTTTGATTTTCATCCATTTATTGGGATTCATTTTTAATGCGTATCATTTCGTTTTGCTGCATCTGTTGCCGGGTTGATCAACGTGAAAGGGAATTAAAATAATTTCGAACTCTCTCCCAAAAGTCCTGATCCCTGGTCCGCTCACAGGCTCGCTCTTTGCTTGTCTGACACCATCTCCAGTATTTCGCCTCTTTTTAATTGGCTTTGATTTTGCAAATGTAGAATGCGGCGTTACATTGCCAAATTCACACCATTTCAAAATAAATCAGCTATTTGACCTTTCTTTAAAGACTAATTTCTATTTATTTTGTGAAATCGCAGCTCCAGAATAGTACATAGAGCATTTATCTTCAAACTATGCTCGATTCTTCCATAATTCAGCCCAACCCGTTTAATACATTTTTAGTCCTCGCCAATCACACGGATTTATCTGCTAATTTACTAAAAATACGTAATTTGTTTTTACTGCCCTATTATTTATTTCATTTAAATCCAACTTGTTCAGCGCAAAACCAAAATGCTGGCATTTCGCTGAATAAATATCCCGGTTATCTGCGCCAGAAATGAAAAGCACAATTTTTTGTAATTAAAATGTGTGTTTTTTTAATGTTGCAAGGTCAGATTTTTTTTGCGGTATTTTTGGTCATTTGTCCGGGCGTTAAAAGAAGCGTTTCATTTTGCGGAGAGCGGATCCCAGCACCAAAGCGAAGAGCTCGAACTTCCCCGCGTTCTTAACAAGACAGTGTTCCACTCTAATATTTAGGGTCAATATTTGAAAGAAATGACCATTCTACATGTTTGCCTTTCTCAATTCTGATTGGGATGAAAAGCAGGTGGAGTTTGGAGCAATGGTGCATGCGGGCGATCTTTGCTCCTGTCCTGGTAGGGCACATTGGGCGTGTACATGCTTGTTTCTCAGTCTGATGATGTTCCCTTGTTCTGTTGAAGGTGTTAATGTCTGCAGACCCTAAATTGCCTGTAATTCATTTACAGTTGTTATCGAAGACGACAGAATAGATGATGTTCTGAAGGGGAGGGGAGACAAAACCTCGGCTGGAGTGTAATCGGAAAGGGTGCTACCCTGACTCCCAAACTTTGTAACTATTTTAAAGCACTTTTGGGCTGTGCATGCGTTTATGGATTGTCCAGAGAGATTTTGGGGCTTGCTGACGAATCTCCAATCCAAACAAATGCACACAAATTGAGGAGCTGTCAATATCAGCACCATTCGGTTTATCCAAGGCACACACAGATCAAGTAGCTGTCCATTTCAGAATTCCAGTCCAAGCGAACGCACAGAGATGGAGGACCAGGTCATTCCAACGCCGTCTTCTCTCAGCCAATGCACGGAGATTGGGGAGCTGTGCATTTCAGAACCAACAATTTCAGACTTACCACAAACACAGCGGCTGATCGGAGATGACCACAGCCAGCATAACCGACTCGATGGCGGAAAGAATGAAAGCAGGAGACAACGGGCAGAGAGAAAGGATTTTTTTGCATCAAAATAGACACATTTAATTCATCTTGTTGCATGAGCTTCCGGTCACGGTGCCAATATTGGTGCCAACAGTCATTAACAGTTTGGCACGCTTCTTTCTAATGGAATTCTTCGTACTTGTATTTTTATATCTAAATCTTTGTAAAACAAATGCTAGTCTATGTATTGTATTGCATTAAAAATGTTTGTATTTTTTGTAAGGATGTATAGACCGGATCCATTGACTTGCAAGACTGATTGACTGCCTTTGGTCTATTCTGTATCAGTATTGGAAAGAGACTTATTGAATGTTATTTATGAACCTCTTAATCTTTTAAGGTTTTTTTTTGGTTTGGTTTTTATTTATTTTTGTTTATTTGCACACATCAATGCTAAAACCTGTATTTAAAAATATATATTGTGAATAAGCATTGCTGAGGGATTTGTGAAATTTGAAGGTTCATGGGGAAAACTAATGCACTGTTTAAGAAGTTTAAAATAATGCGCTGTTAACATTGACTATTCTCTTTTTGGACTCTTTTGAAGCTGTGTTTTTTTAAATTTAATTTTGTAACATTCTTTTATGAAGCTTAATATCGTTATATGTGCATGTTAACATGAAGCGTAATTTTAAATAATGAAGAAATCATTCCAAGGATATATAAAAGCAAAAAAAATTGTAATGACATTCTAAGAATGATTCATTGTACATTTTATGACCATTTTCACTGTATTTGGTGAATAAATAAATGGTTGAAGGCTGTAAGGACACAATTATTGATTCGCTTTCATTGTATCTACATGGCATTTTGAATGAATTGGTTGAAGAATTTAAAAACGTATGTTTGACGTTTTAGTATATATCAGTCATATTCATACAAACTTTGCACTGTAACATACAACTACAAATAGACTGTAGACTGGTATAATCACTAATTTGCCATTAATCAGAATTTGAGAACCCAGTTGAAGAGCGATCACAGCTTTTTATCAGGATGGGCTCGCTAGCTCGTTTTAAAGTGACATTATCCTGAAGCGTTTCTAGATATGTAACTCCGTATTTTATTTTTGTATTGTCTTCCTTTTAGGTGCCCACTGCTCCCACCCGCCATTGCATTTCTTCCTTCAGCGGAAGTCTGTGGGTCTGGGCTAACAGCCTCTAAACTACTGCCATCAGTAGCATTCAATGAGTAACTCATTATATACATTGAGGAAGCACACTAGTGACTGAGCTCGACTGTCAGCCACAACTGGGGTTGAAAGGTCGGCTCTGCGGGTGTTCAATCAATCAGTGGAGGTGTAGAAGGTTGGTTGGGTGGCTGGGGTCCATGATACAGTAATAATACATAGACCTTGAGTAGAATGGGCTTGACTGGCCGAGTCTCGCTGCCGACTTTTCTTCTGTCCTTATGCATCTTCAGTCATTTCCTGACAACTTGTTTTTCAGTTTTGTTACAAACATCTTTATCTAAATCAATCCCAGCCAACATTGAAATTACTGCCCAGCAGCAATAGGAATACTTGGACTGAATATAAATCACCGAGCTTGCATCCCTTATAATGGGCACGCCAACGGAATGAGCAGATAGTAGGGGATCGAAACACAGTCTGAAGGGGATTAGAGATATCATTTGAAATTAAATCTAACACTATTATCTCTCTCACTTTGATGAGCACCCAATCTAAAAGTAGGGTGACTTTCATTTTTCCCAAACAACATAGCAGTTAATGAATGTTTGACAATGATGCAGTGGCACAATGACATTGGTTTTAAGCGTGTGATTAATATTGAAGCGTAATTGAATTTTAAAATCTGTTAACTGAATTCTAATTATATTATGTGCAATAAAATCGAGGCGATGTGGACTATGCCTGGCGGAGCTCCGTTCTGGCTTTATTTGCATACCAATAAAAGGAAATGAAGACGTGCAAATTACAATTACTGTTGGTCATCAATTGTCCAAACATAGTGTCTATTTTCATCCACCGTTACATTTACCAATAGGTCTCAGTTTTGGCTCGAGGTGGATAAATGTTTAGTTAATTAAAAAAAAACGAAGTCTAGCCGCGCCACCACCAATGAAATCTGGAGTAGTCCGTTAGCTCAAATATTGGAGCCCGAGGGGCCCGATCCGCTGGCAACTTGAGTCACAAAGGTACTAAAACGGTTGCACCTGAACTGCAGAAACTTCAACTGTTGTCCGGGTTTCGAGATAGAAGTAAAACCCCATGTGGAGGGAATCTTCGGAGAATAGATAAACTAACACGATTCAATTCTCTCCACTTGAATTTTACCATGAAGCATTATTGATCGCCAAGATCTTCTCACCTCGCTGCTTCCAGGAAGAATTGGAGACGGGAGAAAAAAGGGCGGAACAGAAAGTCGAGCCACTGGAATTTGTTTGGGCATTTTTATATTTATGTGCCAGATAAATCCACGGTAAGGCTCTTCGCCCTCTTTATCACAACTTCTACCTTTTGAAGTGGGAGAGGAGATGCAATGACTTTAAACCAGGCTGCTGCAGTGAAGCAGAACTTTAATGCCATGACCATATAAAGGGTTCTGCTTTCGAAGTAACCGATAAGTGATGGAAATGTCTGTGATTTGGGGATTTCTTTCCCAAAACTTATTAGAAGGCAAATAAAATTAGCAAGACGGCCATTCAGAGGATATCTATCCGACCCCAAAACAAGTTTCGAATCTAAGGGCCATATTCTTTTCGCACCTATAGACTTGAACAGAGTACATCCGCGTGAATTAAGCTGTGTGTTCAGGAAAACATTTTTCAAGTAACTTGGATGAAATAGCACAAAAAAACACTTGTTTTCATGTTTGGCTGCAAGCAGTCTGAGGCACAGATCAATCCCAAATCAAGTAGTTATCCATTCTCTACGATTAAAACATTAATAAAGGAGTTGAGAGCAACGTGTCTATTGGCCAGGCTGATATCTACATATACAAACCACTGGCATCCAACTATCCAGTTTATAATACTAGACCCAAACAAAGGTTAGAGCTAGGCTTTCATAATCCTTTTACCATCACATCTTTTGGTCATGGTCTAAAACAACTTCAGTATTATCGGAAATGGAACTGGAATAGTAATTCTGCTGCAAGAAAGTGTGTATGTTTTATTCCAAACTCCTGAAGTAAGGACATTGGAACAGGAGTAAGCCATTCATCTAATTAAGTCTGCTCTGCCATTTTGTTAGTTATGGCAGCACTTCATCTTTTTAATCAAAATTCTCCAGACTTTCTCCATATCCCTTAATACCCTTACTTCAAAAAGTAAGTATCTAGCTCCCATTTAAACACTTCATTCAATCTGTATTTATGTCCTTTGGAGCAGTGCATTGCACATTCAACCCATTGAATTATTTTTTTTTCCTGGATTCATCTTTACCTTGCTTAATTCTGATCCTTGCTCTGGATTCACAATCTAGAGCAAAGAGCCTTTTCTATCTACTTTCTCAGTTCCATCATTATTTGAAACACCTTAATCGGATTACTCCTTAATCTCATCATCTCTAGGCAATACAACCTAAATTTGCAGTCTCTCATTGTAGCCACATACTTTCATACCAGACAATATTTGGTGAATCACTGTGCAAACCCAGTATATCCGTATTAAATTGGGCTGCCCAAAACCAATCTATCACTCAGTTTCGATCTGAGCAGTTGCTCTGTATAACCAAATAGTGCGTGCTTGCTTTTATATTCTATATACTTTGGGATAGAGCTCAGCATCCCAGAAGCCTTTTGATTGCTTTTTGCATCTGCACGCCAGGTTGTTTTTGTGCTCCTCAAGGTGAAGGATGTCAGAGCTGGAGAATGGCATTAAGTATTTCCAGTGTTGAGTACAGCACAGCCAGATGAATATGAAAGCTCCTTCTACTCTTACCCAGCAATATGCCTCAGTGTCAACCTCAGAAGAGTATTCACCAGTGTGACACTTTTACACCAGCTATTATGAGGCCTCTCTCAGATTGCCAAATTATGGGGCAGTTTTGTGCTGTAGGCCCATACTCACCAGGAATTTGATGGAGACTGCCCAATTTGATTTGTACAGGAACTTTGCAGCCAACAGATAAGGGAGACTTTCATCCATCAGTCTGGGTTGGAATAGTCCATGGGATTTTTAACCTTCACATCAACCATTGGAAGAGACAGATGGAAGTTCAGTTCAGTTCAGTTAACATGTCAATAGAATATGTGGACAAAAAGTTAAAAGCATCAAAATGAGATAATATCACAGCATATTTCAAAGATAGCTTGGCAAACGCATCAGTGGCAGTCGGTGTGATACCAACACTATAATTGCGCACCAACGGAACATATTCCCCACCTTTCTGTGATAGTGTTTCAGTCTTCTGTGAGTTTTGACAGTATAACAAGTTGCTATATTCAGAGAGTCAGGGTATGAAAGAGGGCAGTTCCAGCATTTAATTGGTTTGCTAAGAGATACAAATGTGTCAGAAACTTCCTGTGGCAGGTTTAATGAATATTAATGAAACCATCAAGAAAAGTATCATAAAAGGTTACTTAGAGAATAAAGGGAGTTAGTTGAGTGGAATGGCGTGGGGATAAGTTGGAAAAAAGAAATGTGTAAAGGGTCTGTAAAAATAAATAGGGCAGTTTGGTGAATGAGCAAGAATAGTGAGAAGTCTTTTTAAAACCTAGCTGCTGTGTTTTGCACTTCACTGATTTATTTTCATTATGATTTTTCCTTCCTGTTAGATTCCCTCCTGCTATTGCTTCTTTATTTTGCTGAACATGATCTGAACCAAGTTGGTATATTTAATTCAAAGGCCGGTTCTAGAGAAAGCTAGTAGTCTATCACATGCAACATTAAGCAGGATGGTGTAACTGCAGAATGAACCAGAGTGAGCAGGTTAGCAGCTCAATCACTAACTGCTGATGACTAAACATCCTTCAATAGGAGCTACATATGTGGCTAACATTTGGGTGTTGGGTGTCATTGTAACTGAGGGATGCATAAGGTCATGTGTCGTGTTGGAAGCTAACATTAAGCTGAAACCTTGTAGTGAAAGGTAACATGAGGATTGAAACCTTGTGTTAAGAACATCTTTCTTTTTTTAAAAAAAAAAGCTCAGTCCTTGAATTGTTTCTCTAAACAAGATCTAGGTTCTTGAAAATGAGTTGTTTTATCATCTGCCTGGTCAGACAGTTGGGTCATCTCTTTCTAACAATAGTCTTTACGTGAGCGCTGCCCAATTCATTTTGCATGGAAATTCAACACCTTTTAAAGATACGCTATCCATTTGTATCAGCGTAACCAGGCTGTATTAAAGGTCAAATCGACATACAGCTTTTGATGCACTTTAACCTACAAAGAAATCCTATATATTATCAATAAAACCCCAGTACAAATATATGTTAATTTTTCCAGTTTAAGTGACACAATATTTTTGGATATACGTGTAAGGTTTCTATTCACTTCACAAACAGGCACATTGCAATTAGATCAAAAAAGTGCAATTGGGTCTAAGAAAACTTTGGTGAAAGAAAGGAACATTCAAATGAAGAATAAAGTGAAAGTAAAAAGGTAAACAAGATACATGTTTTAATGTATGCTAGACTTGTATTTTTTACGAGTGTGAAAGAGGAACAGATTGTTGCTGATACTCAAAAAAAAACAACCCTGTGATTTTTCAATTTTGTTTACAAGTTTGCCACTTGGGAATTTTAAATTTAGTTCTATACACATTTGCATTTCTTGTATGAATCGTGAAAATTAAAGAAACAAAATCCAACAACTACAGGATATGCATGTGCTGCTAATGCGGAATCATGAAAATAGTGTGTAACAGAGAACTTTTACACAGTCCAAAGTATGAATAGCTGGATATGGGTTACTCACCATGATTTGCTAAACCTCTCATTGAAGAGGAATATTTCTAAAGTAAATTTTGCTTCCACTTTTTAGCCATCTTTTCTGGTTGCGATAGTAGGCATTGACTCAAAGACATACAGACATATTGGTACCTTTCTGTGGAACACAGCAGCAAGGGCCTTTGTCACAATGTAAGTTTACAACTCACAAAGGCACCATGAGACCAAACACAAAGCACAATTTGGTGCATTTAAGGGAGATTTGCAGAGTTGAGAAGGTCAATGAATTTAAAAAGTCAACTCTCACTGCATTGTCATATTTTCCAGTGTGCAGAATGACACAGAGGGTGCAGTCCTAGCCAGTTTTGTTGTGGCAGACATTATTGCAAAGGCAGCAAAGCCCTTTCCTGGTGTTAATGTAAAGCAGTACATGGAGGTATTGCTGAAATTGTTTTCCCTGAGAAGATGTGTCTTCACCAACATTAGCTTATGAAGCAACACAATCTAGTGAAGGGTGGAACAACTGTTGAAGGATGTCACGGAGCAATTGGTTGAAAAAACCCATGCTCTAAAGCTTTGCTATGGATGAAAGCACCTACAATGTAGCCATTGCCCAGCTGCTCATTTTTTTTAAAGGAGTTGATAACTCCTTCAGGATATTAGAAAGTGAATGTTGGACATGGTGGGGTAGATTTTCAATTTGCTGCCCGGGTGTAAAACTGGCATTCTGCTCGATTTTCAAAGTGAAAATTTACCCCGGTGTTTCTCCAAAAGTTTGGACACCTCAGATTTAGGGTATACTTGCTTTCACTGCTCTTCCCAAACGTTACATTTCTTTAGGAAAATAGCCCATTGTTCTGAATTTGAGTCTGTCGTAGGTACCTCCTCGGATTCAGTGACATTAGTCTTACTTAAATAGGAGTTGACTCACCTGCCCAATACCTACTTGTACGGCAGTAGGACCCGGGGGTGGGGGGGTGTAACAGTGAAACCCCTTTTTAACCTGAACTGGATAACTGTGTCTTTTGCATGTGCATGTCTTTAATCTCTCCAAAGTCAGACCGAGTTAACACTAGGGTGATAATTTTAACTTTTGGTGATGGGGTAAAATGAGAGATATTGAATTGTCTGCCTATTTTCCCTTTCTATTGGTCCTAACCGGACAAGTGGTACAAAGCTTACCAATGCTATGTGCTGCTGGGCTACATGGTTGCAGCTGGTTAATCTCCTGCGGTACTTATGCATACTGGTGGAGGGGTGGGGTGGTGGGGTCATCGTCGTCACTAAGCCTTGGCTTTTGTCAGGCTGTAGCTAAGCTCTCTGGACTTGGGAAAGTGGCTGCATCCCTAAAGGCAGAGAATGCTCTCTCCATATCCAACAAACAGAACCTCTACTATGTAGATTCCTGAGCTGCATTATTACATTTACCTGCTTCCTAACTACAGTCCTCTCATATACAGAATTTAAAAAAAATTTGTAGTGGTTGAATAATCCCCAACAGCTGGAATTCATAGGGATTACTGATTCAGTAGGCACAGATGTTATAAACAAATATGATCATGACAGGTGCTTAAATGTAGTTCTGACCCAGATTTCTTTTCAAGTTTCTGATAATTTATTATAAACAAAATGGCTACACCAGTATTACATTTAACATTTTAATAAAAAAAAAATACTGCTATGCATGATGCTTCTTTGCGCAGCATTGGTGGCACCATAGATTAAGAACATGGAAAGAGAGTGGAATAAAGCACAATGTGATAGTCAAGTATGTGGGTCAAGTGTACGAACATAGATTCTAATACAAAAACAAAATACTGCGGATGCTGGAAATCTGTTCTGATGAAGGGTCATCGACCTGAAACATTAACTCTGTTTCTCTCTCCACAGATGTTGCCTGACCTGCTGAGTATTTCCAACATTTTCTGTTTTTATTTAACACAGATTCTACACTGAGAGGGGACAGCGAGCTACTAAATAAGGCATGGGATATATGTTTTAGCCACTTCAAAGTGCACTGGCACCAGTAGTGGGACAGAAAGGAGTTGTACCAATGGGACAGGCTCCACCTGAACCGGAATGGTACCAGTGTCCTAGCAGAAAGGGTAAATAGGGAGGTGGCAAAGGCTTTAAACTAGTAAGACGGGGGTGGGGGGGAATCTAAAAGAAATGAAACCAGCCTAAATATAAAAACAGGAAAGTTAAGCATAGAACAGACTAAACTAAGGGAGAACATAAATGGCCAGGGATAGAGTTGTAGAAGAGGAGTGTAAAAAGATGGTTAAAAATAAAGTGAGAGGAACTGCTGTTAAAAATGAGTTAAACTGTCTGTGCAGCAATGCTCACAGTGCCCGTAATAAAACAGGAGGCAATAATACGTTGCGACGAGCCAGATATAGTCGGGATTTCTGAGACATGACTACACAAAAATCAGGACTGGGAATTAAAAATTGCAGGGTATAACATATTTAGAAAAGATAGAGAGGGAAAAAGTGGAGGTGGAGTAACTGTACTTGTTAGACATAACATAATGGCAGTAGAAAAAAGTGATGCAGCCATATGTAAGACAGAAATAGAATCCATGTGGTTAGAGATAAAAGACAATAAATGATCAATCACACTAATAGGGGTAGTCTACAGACCACCTAATAGTGGAAGGGAGGTGGAGGAAGAAATATGCAAACAAATTAGGGAAATGAGTAAAAAACATAGAATAATAATCATGGGGGATTTCAACTACCCCAAAAGTAAGTGGCCAGAAGAGGTAGGTAAAGGGGATAAGGGAATGGAGTTCCTACAATGAGTACATGACTCCTTTCTAACTCAGTATGTAAGAATCCCAACAAGAGAGGATTCGCTACTGGATCTGGTAATAAGGAATGAACCAGAGCAGATAAGAGAAGTAAAAGTTGGGGAACATCTAGGCAATAGTGACCATAATATAATAATCTTTAAGATAATAATTGAGAAGGACATTAGCATGACAAATCCCAGTGTAATAGATTGGAGAAAAGCTGATTTTGAGGGACTGAGAATAAAATGTGGGAAAATAAAATGGACAACAATATTGGCAAACAATGATGTAGAACAGCAATGGAACCAATTAAAAAGTGTTCAACAGAGTCCAGGAAAAATATATTCCGCTAAAAAACAAGAACAAACTAAACACTGATGAGACACCATGGATGACTAAAGACATAAGGGAAAAATTGAGGGTAAGGAAAGAGGCGTACACTAAGTACATGGACAGCAGGGGAGAGCATGACAAGGGAGAATACAAAGAGATTAGGAGAGAAGTCTAAAAAAACAATTAAGAAGGCAAAGAGGAACTATGAAATTAAATTATCAAGGAACATAAAGCAAAATAGTAAAATATTCTACAGGCACATACATTTAAAAAAAGGAAAGTCGGGATGGAAATAAGGCCACTAAGGGACAGACAGGATAAAATCACAGGCAGCTATAGCGAAATGGCAGAAATAGTAAATCATTTTTTTTCTTCATTATTTACCAGGGAGATGGATCAGGTAGATATGACATTGGAAGATGAGATTAGAAATGATATAACCACATTTAAGAGGAGAAATATTAAATAAACTAATCAAACTCAGAAGATAAAACCCCTGGTCCAGATGGATTGAATCTGCGCAGTTTCAAAGAATCTAGGGAAGAGATAGCAGAGACACTATTACACATATTTAATAATTCGGTAGAAAAAGGTGTAGTGCCAAAGGACCGGTGGATAGCTTACGTTATACTAATATTTAAGAAGGGAGATAGAACATGTCCAGAGAACTATAGACCAGTCATCTAAACAACAGTGGTAGGAAAGATAATGGAATCCCTTCTAAAGGAGAAAATAGAAAAATATCTAGAAACTAAAAATATAATAATGAATAGTCAGCATGGAATTCAAAAAGGAAAGTCTTGCTTGGCAAATTTCATTGAATTCTTTGAAGAGGTAACAGAGAGTAGACAAGGGCAATGTAGTAGATGTAATATATCTAGATTTCAAACAAGGCCTTCGATAAGGTGCCACATATTAGACTAATGAATAAGGTCAGAGCATGTGGAGTCAGGGGACAAGAAGCAGAATGGATAGCTAGCTGGCTGCAAGACAAAAAGCAGAGAGTAGGGGTACAGGGTAGCTATTTAGAATGGTAGAAGGTGGGAAGTAGGGCCCCACAAGGATCAGTGCTGGAACCACTGTTGTTCACAATTTATATTAATGATTTAGGCTTTGGAATCAAAAACACAATTTCTAAATTTGCTGACAACCCTGTACGAATATGGGCTGATGAGGGGATTTTGAGGGATTAGGCATTGCAAGAGTTAAATGACCCTAAGCTTTTCTCTAAAGCTACTGTTTTGCAAAAACACACTGTTTTGGACGGTCTGCTGACTTCTGGCAGATGCAGTATCACAAGTGGCCTTGTTATTGCAAAAACTAATTATTATTGTTAGAAGAGAGGGGAAGAGAACAGAGTGAGACTGAGAGCTGTCTACAGTCTTATCTCTTTGTATGTCTATGGGAATGCAAGAACTTTTGTAAGTTATTGAAATATAATCAAATATAATTCCCCTTTACTAATTTTCAGCATTAAGCTTTGCTAGATTACAGTTTAATATTAAGGTTGCCAGTCTATAGATATATTACTTTAGATTTATTTCTCATCTGTAAAGTATGTTAAAATCTAGATTTTATTTACAGTTAAACTCTCGTTTTCCTCAAGGTTTCTAGTTGCGTCATCAACCATGGAAACAGAAAACAAGTACAGAAAAAGCTTGTGCTAAGGCTAAAAAGCAGATAAGGGAGGCCCAAGACCTGTGCCTGGACACAGAACTTACCGTGCCTATAATTGGATGGCTGTTTCTGTAGTTCTGGTTTTTGGGGTATATCCTAGTGGATTTGGGACATTCTCAGTGTAGAAGGACCAGGATGGACACGAGACAGGTGCAGACGCGTAAGTGAGTAGAAGGTATGAAGAATGGGCCACGCCTTCTACCCAAAGGACAATAACAGGTAATATAATTCTCAATTGTACTTTGTAAACTGCTGCTCGAATACTGCGTGTATGAAGTCTCATTATGCTTAAATAAAAATCATAACTGTTACTAATATGGAGTCAGCTTCGAACTATTCAACAGACAGTCCAAAGGGGGGTGGGGGTGGGAGGAGGGTAGTCAATAATGAGGAGGACTGCAACAAATTACAAGAAGACATTAATAAACTTGGCAAATGAATTTCAACATAGATAAGTGTGAGGTATTAAATTTTGGTAAGAAAAATAAGGAGGTCAGATACTACTTGGAAAATAAGAATCTAAATGGGGTAGAAGAGCAAAGGGAGTACAAATACACAAATCACTAAAAGTAGAGACGCAGGTTAATAAGGCCATAAAAAAGCAAGCCAAGCACTAGGGTGTACAGTTCTGGTAACCATATTATAAAAAGGATATAGAGGCACTAGAGAGGGTGCAAAAAGATTTACAAGGATGATACCAGAACTGCGAGGTTATAACTATCAGGAAAGGATGAACAGGCTTGATCTCTTTTCTCTTGAAAGACTCTTTCTGTCTACTTTATCAAAAAGAGGGTGTTTCCACTTGTGGGGAAGAGCAAAACTAGAGGCCATCAATATAAGATAGTCACCAAGAAATCAAATAGGGAATTTAAAAGAAACGTCTTTACCCAGAGAGTTGTGAGTATGTGGAACTCACTACCACAGGGAGTAGTTGAGGTGAATAGTATAGATGCATTTAAGGGGAAGCTAGATAAGCATATGAGGGAGAAGGGAATTGAGAGTAATGCTGATAGAGTTAGATGGGGAAGAATGGTGGGGAAGAATGGGAGGAGTACCAAGCATAAAGGCCGGCATGGACTGGTCGGGCTGAATGGCCTGTTTCTGTGCTGTATATTCTATGCAATTCTTTGTAAAGACCCTTATTCTAACAAGAGTGGTACATTTCTATATTAGAACTATTCATAGAATGATACAGCATAGAAGGAGGCCTGTCAGCCCACTGTACCTGCGCCGGCTCTTTGAAAGAGCTGTCAAATTAGTCCCAGTCCTTTGCTCTTTCCTCATAGCCCTACAAATGCTTTCTTTTCAAGTATATATCCATTCCCTTTTGAAAATTACTATTGACTCTGCTTCCACCACACTTTCAAGGCAGTGCATTCTAGATCATAATTCGCTGCATAAAAACAATTCTCCTCATCTCCCCCTGGTTCTTTTGCCAATTATCTTAAATCTGTGTCCTTTAGTTATTGACCTTCCTGTCAGTGGAAACAGTTACTCTCTACTCTATCAAAAACCCTCATAAATTTTGAACATCTCTATTAAATATCCCCTTAACCTTCTCTGCTCTAAGGAGAACTATTGTCGTTAGTTACATAAGAAGGTGACTACTGTTGAGCAACCAGGGCTTTGCAAATTTTGGTCTATATTTGGCTGCTGGGTGGAATGTTGAAGAGCAATCCATGCTCTTCAACATCCCACCTCAGAGATTTGGGTGTCCTCGTGCAAGAAACACAGAAAGCTAGCATGCAGGTACAGCAAGCAATAAGGAAGGCAAATGGCATGTAGGCCTTTATTGCAAGGGGGTTGGAGTATAAGAATAAGGAAGTCTTGCCCCAATTGTACAGGGCCTTGGTGAGACCACTCCTGGAGTACTGTGCAGTTTTGGTCTCCTTATCTGAGGAAGGATATACTTGCCTTGGAGGCGATGCAACGAAGGTTCACTAGATTGATTCGTGGGATGAGAGATTGTGTAGAATGGGCCTATACTCTCTGGAGTTTAGAAGAATGAGAGGTGATCTCATTGAAACATACAAGATTCTGAAGGGGATTGACAGGGTAGATGCTGAGAGGTTGTTTCCCCTGCTGAAGAGTCTAGAACTAGGGGGCATAGTCTCAGGATAAGTGGTAGGCCATTTAAGACTGAGATGAGGAGGAATTTCTTCACTCAGAGAGTTGTGAATCTTTGGAATTCTCTGCCTTAGAGGGCTGTGGATGCTGAGTATTTGAGTATATTTAAGGCTGAGATAGATAGATTTTTGACTCTAGGGGAATCAAAGGATATGGAGATCAGGCGGGAAAGTGGAGTTGAGGTCGATGATCAGCCATGATCTTATTGAATGGCGGAGCAGGTTCAAGGGGCCGTATGGCCTACTCCTGCTCCTATTTCTTATATTGCTGATAGGACCTCCAGTTTTCTTTCATTGCCTGTAGTTAAGTGTATAACATCTGCTAAACACAAACACTATGTGAGTGTTCTTGGGCGTAAAGGTGTGCCATGTAATGCCAGGTCAGACAGTTTCTAAAACTAGATTTTTATCTCCTGTAGTTAGTGTACCAAATGAGAATTGCCCTTTGATTATATTTCTATTAGTTTAGATTTTGGCTTATGCACATCCTTTGCTGGAATTCATTTGCTAATTAAAATTCAATCTTATTGAGGTAGTCTTCACTCTCAGTGATTTGGAGATAAACCGTGGACTGCGGCTCTGCTTTCTGTGAACGTTTATCTTCTAGTTCCTGATCACCAGAAGACAAGTTTTCTCCTTTGGTCATGGTGTAGAGATGATAATGGAAGTCACTCCCGTAGGTTTGGTGTTTGATGGACCATCTGTAGTCCCTTTTGGCGTAAAGCTGCTTCCGAAAATGAGGCTGTGCAAATGTGATGGAAATAAAGCGTCCTCGCTTCCGCAGAACGCGACTAACCTGAAATAAAGGAGGAAACATTTAACAATCTTTTTTTTTTTAAACAAAGGACACGTTGACCAATTTGTAGAAAACAAAGACATTGGACTATGAAGGATTATGCTACTGGTTTCAAGATTTCAAACACTGGATGCACTACACAATGCAGGTACCCTTCAATGCTGTGCAGACAGTATGCAGTTTGAGAGACAAAATACCAATTTCTATGGCGTCATGTAACTTTTAACATTTCTGGTGACATTGTTTTGTCAGAATACCAAACACATGTACTAGGCATAAAGTAGTTTGTTATCTTCAATGGATTACAGAGAGAATCATTGATACCTAGGAGGGATTACAAGGCAGTAACTGAAACATTTCAGAAGATGTCAAAAACTAGGAGAGTAAATTTTAAGATAAGACCGGCCATCTAGTGTGAGGAAAAGAATACATTATAATGGAAATTAAAATATTTTTGGAGTAGTTTTCACCAGGCCCTTTTCTAGTAGTTAGATACAACCATTTAAATAGAATATAAATTAATTATTACTGTTAAGAACCAGAGTGCTTCAATGTTCATTAAAACAACAGGACCAGATGGAATGTATTCAAGAGTACTTAAGGAAATAAGGTTAGAAGTGAAGGTCAAAAGCACCATCATGGTCATTAGTGGTCTGTTGCACTGACATCCATTGTAGGAAAAATATTCAAGTTTATTATGAAAAATTTGATTCAAATAAATTTTAAAACTGTAAAGCAAACAATTTCAGGCCAACAGAAATCTAAGATTTTATGGAATTCATTTGAATTCTTTGAGGATGTAACAGGACGGTAATGTGATGCGTGCTTTGTGTCATGACTTGTTGAAGGCACTTCATGCCCTGCTTTACAAAAAGACTTCCAGTTAACAATAAAACTCTTGATAAGGGAGAAATTGTTATGCAGACAATAAATTTACTAAATAACAGAAAATTAATAGTAGTGGTCAATGCTTGCAGGATTATTTAGACAGCTGTGACCATAGGATTATCCCAGGGATTAGTTCTGGAATGTTTGCTGTTCATAATTTCATAAATATTCTTGATAAAGTATTCACAGTAAGTTTGCAGATGACACTAAGTTTATTCAAAGTAAGATATTCAGAGGCAAATGATCACCTGTTGAGCACCATTCATAACCCCTTATATAACGAAGCAGCCCATGGCTGCCTACAGCAGGAACTGAACATCATCCAGGCTTGGGACGGCAAATGACGGGTAACAATTGCACCACTTGTGCCAGAGAATGACCATCTCCAACAAAAAGGCTCAACCACCTCTCCCGATCTTCAAATACACCACCATCACTAAGTCCCTCACCATCAACATCCTGGGGGTCACCACTGACCAGGAAGTTAACTGGATCAGCCATGTTAACATATGGCTACAAGAGTAGGGTCGAGACTGGGTACTCTGACGAGTGGCTCTCCTCCTGACCCCTCAACGCCTCTCCACTATCTACCAGGCTCAAGTCAAGTGTATGATGAAATACTCACCACTCACCTGGATGACTGCAGCCACAACAACATTCAAGAAACTCAACATCATCCAGAACAGATTGGTCCATTTGAATGGTGCCCCTGCCACTGAACTCCACCACCAGTGTGCAGTGTGACTGAAGTATGTATGATCTTTAGGATGCACTGCAGAAAGTCACCAAGCTTACTTCAACAGCATCTCCCAACCCTCTACCTGCTACCACCAAAACGGTCAAGAGCAGCATCATCACTTCCAAGTCACACACCATCTTAGTTGGACATATATTGGCCCTGAAATTCGCCTCTACGGCTTGCCGCGGGGGTAAGGATCGCGCGTGCACTTACCTACCGCGCCTGCCGTTGTGTTTTGGGCCCACGGGAACTTCAGCTCCTGGGCCTGCTCCAACTGCCGGCGCGCAGTGCGTGTCCCAGGGGTGCAGTTAGTGCGATGCGTCCCCTGGGATCACGTGGGCCATGGAGAGCCAATGGCAGCAGACCATCTTTCATTCATAGATTTGACAGGAAGACCTGTCAAATCTGTGAATTGAAATCGGCCCCAAAAGAACAGCTAAACTTAAAATAAATTTTTAAAAAACCATCACATTTATAAAATAACTATAGTTAAATAAATTAACCACTTTAAACAAAAATTTAAATTTTTGAAAAAATTAAAATACTTTTTAAAAGTGATAAAAATAAACGTACCTTTCTTTAAAGTATCTAAAAAAGATAAACCTGTTGAAATTTTTTTAAATTATACTTAATTAACCACTTACCTTGTTGAAAACGGCTCCTGCGCCTCCTTTTTATAAGCGTAGGTTCTTCAATACTTACCCTCCCGTGGAAACCTGAAAAAAAATCTAAGTTTGCTGCGTGCGCGCAGCCTCTACCGCGCACGCGGTTCACCTAGGAACCGCCCCCTTCACCATACCGGAAGTTCCGGTTTCCCGCGCATGCGCAGTGCATGCAGGAAACCGGCACTCCGGGACGCATTACGGGTGAGTACGCACTGTGTACTCACCCGGGAAGGGCCGAATTTTTGGCCCAATGTCATTCCTTTATCATCGCTGGGTCAAAATCCTGGAATTTCCTACCTGGGAACACCATCACAACAAGGAGTGTAGTGGTACAAGGAGAAGGCCCGCCACCACCTTGTGTGACTCGGCATAGGCAATTATTGCAGCCTTACCACTGTTACCCACATCCCGAGAACAAAATAAAAAACATTCAGAAATTTGCAGACAGCAACTTGACAGCTGAATCTCAGCTGAAACGTAAAGAAATACAAAAAGGTACTAACAATACTCAGTATGATTTTGAAATGAAGACTGTATAATTAAATAGAATGAATCAGGAAAAATTATATATACAGATGTAATAGTTGACCAACCATCGAAATTGTCAACCACAATTTTGAACAGTAGTTGCAATGTCAAATACAATAATGAAGTGTATAAATCACAGAATAACTGGAAGTGGATCAGTTACTGATTTAGCAAAGAATAGTAATTATAGTAATTTCATATCTTATATACCTATGAACCCAAAGATTCGATTATAGCTTTAAAAGTTACTTTGATAACTTTTGGGTGGAAAAATTAGTTAGCGACCATTTTGGGTTGCTAACATCGGCTGGGCGCTAAATTTAATTCAACTAATTCAAGCGCTCCACTTCCTTCTTAGAGCGCTAACCCCGAATATCGGGGCGGTGCGTTCTGCAGCGCTATGCACTGGGCCACGTAGCGCTACCACATGGAAGGGCTCTCCCCTCATTAAATGGGAGGGCCCAAGCCCACAACTCTGTGGGCCCCTACCTGGACCACCGGGGAGCAGGGTGCCGTGCCAGCAGCCTGGCACACAAGAGGAGTGCCAGACTGCCAGATCGTGGCACGGACCCCACGTTCAAAGATGCAACGGGCCGCGACAAGTAAGTCAGTCGATTTCCCCCCCCGCCCACCACCTCCCCTTTACTTATCACCCCGCGAGCCTGCTGCCACTCCGTTCCCGCCCCCTGAATCAGCCGCTGTTATCGCCCGGCGCAGATTCAGGGGGCAAGGGCCAATTCTGTAGGCGCGGTGAAAACGGGGAGCTGTGCACGTGATGACGCCCCCGGGGGCGCTAATGAGAATCGCAAATGCACCGAATTTCTAGCCCTTGGTGTTTTTAGAAGTATGTTAAGAAATAAACTTGCAGTAATGCATCTTACTATGGATAAACTGTACTTATTGCAATAGTTTTAATTTTGTGAAAGGTACATGGGAGTATTCAGACAGAAGACTATCGACCAAAATTAGTAAATTTATAGTGGAGAATTCAGCACGTTTTTGATATGGAGAAAAATCTGATTTTTATCTGCTTAAATGATTCAATCTTGTTAGACATTTTTATATTTATGCTTCTTTCATCACTTCGTATTGTCAGTTCTGTGGTTTCTTCTTAAGTGCAATCTACTCCACTGAAGTGGATCACATTGTGAAAGCTGGAATCTTTCAGCATTTCTTTCTACCAGAATTAATTAACTGTGTCAATGTTTTGTTTAGGAATATTGTTTTTGATGCACTCACTTTATCAGTAGCACAAATGTCAAAACCTGCTTCACATTTCTGCCATTTTTGCATCATCAAGGGTGGGGTGAGGGTGCTGGAGGGTGGAGTAGCCAGGGGAAGGTGGAATAACCGAGGAGGAATGGGAGGGGATTGGTGTAGCCGGGGAGGGGGGAGTTGGGAAAATGTAGTCAAGACCAGTCATTATGAGACAGGTAAAAAGAGATTGTACTGAAGCACAATATATCTTGATTGACCTCATTCTTGCACATCTGCTCCGTACACAGTTATTGGATGCCATGGGTGATCTGTATGAGCAGTCTGTTAGTAAGAGTTTTAATATTCAATTCTTATGATTTTTCACGTCTGTATTAGTCCATTTTTTAGATTGCACTAAATCCAACCTTAGTTGTGTCTTCTGTTTTTTTTAAAAAAAGATAAAAATTGAGTAAAATTGTGTGAAACAGAACATTATAGACCATATTTAAAGCATAACCACAAGTTTAACGGCAAAACTTAGGTAACACTATGCAAATCTATAGCTGAGGATTTTTTTTTAAAAACCATCTGTTACTTCCTGTTGATATCAAAGTAAATATCAAGTTCAACATTTTTTCATGAGGAGAGGCTTTCTTGATTTAGGCCTAAAATGAAAACCTGTGCCTTGAATTTCTGCAGGAGTTCTCCTGATTTCCCTCCATAACTTAGGTGGAAAATTGGCAGAAACCCCAAAGAAACAGCATAAATGGTAGTTTTTTGCTGGGATTTACACAGATCTACACCTATGTTACAACGGGGGATCAGGAGATCTCCCATGCAGATTCTAACCCCCATCTATTAGTGATGCCACAGGAGGAACTCTGTGGGTGAATACCTATTAGTGATGGTACAGGGAGAAAGCTGATGGGCGAGGAGCTTTTAGTGATGGTACACAAACGAACCCTATGAATGAGTACCTATTAATGATTGTAGAGGGAGGGACCCTATGGGTGAGCACCTATTAGCGATGATACATATAAGAAACCTATCTGTGAGGACCTATTTATGGTGGTATATATCAACAGTGTTGCCACACCATGGGGGCGATTTTGTGAATGGGGGCGCGTTGGAGGCGGGATTGCTGCTTGTCGGGTTGATGTCCCGCCTCTATCGATTTGTGGCCAACCCATGTTATTTTCCCTTGATTGACCTTGTTAAGCCTGCCCAGCGGGCTTAGCAGGCCAATTAAGGGAAAGTCGGTTGCAGAGCACGTCAACGTATGATGTTTCATCTGTCAAAAATTTTTGACAGATGAATTGTCATCGTTTGACAGCTCTGTGAAGCTGTCAAACAGTGACATTCACTGCAGTTTGATGAGGTCTTGCATACAAGACCTCATCAACCTTCTTCCTTACAGAATGCAACGGCCATCTCTCATCTGCAACACGGAGGTGCGAGATTCTCCGTATACAAACCGACTGAAGCCTGCAGGGAGAAACAAAGGTAAGTACACTTTTAAAAACACTTTGCACTTACCTCAGATACTCACCTCTACACTCTTGAACCCATCACTTACCTTCACACCACACTTTTGCACCCCCGCAGACCCAGTACTCGCCTCGCTGAGCTGGCGTGTTTTGGAGCCTTCGGAAAGCCCGCACATGTGAGGGCAAAAAGGGGATAATACTATTTTCTGCCTGTTAACTACCTGTTAACAGGCAGATAATGGGCTTTAATCCCTTCCCGCCTCCAAGGAGACTGGACCCGGCGCGGAACGGCTACCCGCCTCCTGGGAAGATGGCATGGAGGCGGGTTGGCACCCGCCCCCAAATTCTGCCATTTTCCTGGCAGTCCTGCCTCCATACCCACCTCCCCAGGGCTGGCAAAATTGCCCCTGGTGTATCTGAACTTTTAAATGCTAAGAAAGAAATTCAATACAATAAGGGATTAGCATGCAAAGACACACATTTTGTGATAAATGATGTTCCTGGAATTTTTAGTATCCGTTTACTGGAATTCATGACTGGTATCATGCTGAGAAATGGGTTGGTCCTGTCTGTCATGATGAGTCATTCAGTTACTGCTGCAGCTTTTACTCACAGCAGTCGGCCACAATCCCGCCTCTACACCCACCCCCCCCCCACCCACCCCATTCCCTCTTCCACGGGCTATAACTGATTAATGGATGTCCTTTGAAGCTGACGACTCTCTGTTATCCCCGGAGTTCCCATCCGGCCCACACTGCTGTCAGCTTCACTTCCTGAGATCCTTATGCTTGTCCTCCATCAAATGAAAGAACTGCCTCATTTCAGTGTTGCTGGTAAAGAGCTGAAAAGAACATGATTTCTGTCTCGCAGCACAAGCAGTACTCAATGACATCCCAACAAGGCAGTTGCAGGAGCCTGTTCCAGGGCAGCCCGGGATCAAAATACCTGCTGTTGGGTGTTAAAACAACATTTGAGCTGCTCCTCACAATCCTTCTCAGGACAGGGTTTTGAAAACAAAAACTGATACATAAAACTAACCCTGGTTGCAAGTCCATGTTCTGTCGGACAATCACACTGTAACAGTGGCAGTCCTGGAGCAATCTGGACTATCCCAGCCTTGGAGCTCACACAGGCCACATGGAAGTAAGTGCCTCCTAGAGTCCAACACAGAGCAAAACTTAAATGAAGAATAAGTAACCAAGAGCAGTTATTTAATTTAAAAAATGAATAAGTAACAATTGGATTCTTTCTTTTAACCATAAATTGGCTCGTGCATACGGACACACTCTGTTTCACTGTGCATGTGGCACTGTTTTTATTATTTTATTCAGCAGCATATATGTGACAAGAAGAGTGGTGTTTCATAATATCTTTACACTAGACAGGGATTGTAATGAAGTCAACTGACAGGAAGAAGAGGATTTTTATTGAGAAATAATGCATTCTGATTTTCAGAGTGTCAACAATCCTATATAGTTATAGACGTGGGAATGGATAGATATTTGTTTGATTACTCTTGAAGATGAGGGAGTATTTCTGCAAAGTTTTACCTCATGAGATTTAATAGGTGAGGCAGAGTCCATGATAGGGTAGGTTGTAAATATTCTATGGAAGTAGTGGGTTTAATGGGCTAAATGGCCCTTTCTTAAGTAACTAACAGCATAAATCTGCCCTCTATATTACTTGTTACAATATACTTCCTATTATAGGGTCAACTTTATGATATTCCAGCTCAGGCATCAAAAACATCAAACAATTGAAGGTGAGCTCATTAAAAACAGGATAGCTGTTCCCAGCATATCCTTGTAATACTGAATGGATGTGAATGAATAATCCTTGGAACTCTATTAATAACTTTAAGTGGCTACCAACTGTGAAGGGATCAATCACATGTGTGCAGTATTTATTTTTCATTTGTTTAATTTTCAATCCATATGGCTGGATTCACTTCCATAAGATATTTAAATTATTTAAAGCTGCAATGATTCATTTATTTATTTTAAATGCAATGCCTTTTAAAAAAGCTGGTTTAGTATGTTTGTGACAAACTTTAGCTTCTTCCTGATAGATTAAAAGTTTTTTGTATACTGTGTGGCTTCACACACTTACTGTAACGCTTTGAGGTACAGCTTTCTGTAAAGCTTCTCTGCAACACTTATCACACTAAATCGTAGCCAAATTTATTCTAACTAGGCAGATTTATTCTACCACAATGACTGGGTCATTCTTCCTCTGTAATTGAGTCTCAGGCCTGGTTAAGCCAGCCCTGACTTTAACTTTCCACAGCTGCTGCAGATCGTGAATAAGTAAGGGCAGGATTGGGTATTAAATATTCCTGGATATAAGGTGTTCAGGAAAGATAGGGAAGGAAAGAAAGGAGGTGGGGTGGCAGTATTGATTAAAGAGAATATTACAGTGCTGGAGAGAGAGAGAGAGAGAGGATGTCCTGGAGGGGTCAAGGACAGAATCTATTTGGTTCGAGTTGAGAAATAATAGAGGTGCCATTACACTACAGGTTGAGCGTTCCAAATCTGGAGTTCCGGAATCCGGGACGATTGGTGGCAGGGGTCCGGAATCCGTAAAATGTTCCAGAATCCGGACACACTGAGGGAGGCTTACCAAAAACCGGGAATAGTGCAACCTGGGCCCAGGCATTTCCGGACTCGGCACGTGTTTCTGATGTCCGAAGTCCGGAAATATCGCAACCTGGGCTCGGGCGTTTCTGGACTTCGGACATCAGAAACACGTTCTGAAGTCCGGAAAAACCCGAAAACCGGCTCGGCCTCGGTCCCGAGGTTGCCGGATTCGGGACGCTCAACCTGTACTAGGTCTATTCTATAGGCCACCAACTAGTGGGAAGGATATAGAGGAGCAAATTTGCAGGGAACTTACAGAGAGGTGCAAGAACTATAGTCTAGTGATGATGGGGGACTTCAACTATCCTAATATAGACTGGGATTGTAATAGTGTAAAGGGCAGAGATGGGGAAGAATTTCTGAAGTGTGTTCAGGAGAATTTTCTTGATCAGTACGTTTCCGGCCCAACAAGGAAGGAGGCATTGCTGGATCTGGTTCTGGGGAATGAGGTGGGTCAAGTAGAGCAAGTGGCAGTAGGGGAACATTTAGGGAACAGTGATCACAGTATCATAAGCTTTAGACTAGCTATGGAAAAGGTGAGGGAACAATCTAGAGTAAAAATATTTAATTGGAGGAAAGCCAATTTCAGTGGGTTGATAATGGATCTGGCCCGGGTGAATTGGAATCAAAGATTGGCAGGCAAAACTGTAATTGAACAACGGGCTGCCTTTAAAGACGAGATGGTTCGGGTACAGTCGAGGTACATTCCCACGAGGAGCAAAGGTAGGGCAACCAAAGCCAGAGCTCCCTGGATGATGAAAGAGATACAGAGTAAGATGAAGCAGAAAAAGGGGGCGTATGACAGATGTCAGGTTGAGAATACAAGTGAGAACCAGGCTGAATATAGAAAGTTCAGAGGGGAAATGAAAAAGGAGATAAGAGGGGCAAAGCGAGAGTATGAGAATAGATTGGCAGCTAACATAAAAAGGAATTCAAAAGTCTTCTTTAGGCATATAAATAGTAAACGGGTAGTAAGAGGAGGGGTTTGGCCGATTAGGACCAAAATGGAGACCTACGCATGGAGGCAGAGGGCATGGCTGAGGTACTAAATGAGTACTTTGCATCTGTCTTTACCAAGGAAGAAGATGCTGCCAAAGTCATAGTGAAAGAGGAGGGAGTTGAGATACTGGATGGGATAAAAATTGATAAAGAGGAGGTAGTAGAAAGACTGGCTGTACTTAAAGTAGATAAGTCACCAGGACCGGATAGGATGCATCCTAGGATGCTGAGGGAAGTAAAGGTGGAAATTGCGGAGGTACTGGCCATAATCTTCCAATCCTCCTTGGATACTGGGCTGGTGCCAGAGGACTGGAGAATTGCAAATATTACAGCCTTGTTTAAAAAAGGGTGTAAGGATAAACCCAGCAACTACAGGCCAGTCAGTTTAACCTCGGTAGTTGGGAAGCTTTTACAAACGATAATCCGGGAAAAAGTAACAGTCACTTGGACAAGTATGGATTAATTAAAGAAAGTCAGCACGGATTTGTTAAAGGCAAATTGTGTTTAACTAGCTTGATTGAGTTTTTTGATGAGGTAACAGATAGGGTTGATGAGGGCAATGCGGTTGATGTGGTGTATAAAAGGCATTTGATAAGGTGCCACATAATAGGCTTGCCAGCAAAGTTGAAGCCCCTGGAATAAAAGGAACAGTGGCAGCATGGATACAAAATTGGCTAAGTGACAGGAAACAGAGAGTAGTGGTGAATGGTTGTTTTTCGGACTGGAGGAAGGTATACAGTGGTGTTCTCCAGGGGTCAGTACTAGGACCACTGCTTTTCTTGATATATATTAATAACTTAGACTTGGGTGTACAGGGCACAATTTCAAAATTTGCAGATGACATTAAACTTGGAAGTATAGTGAACAGTGAGGAGGATAGTAATAGACTTCAAGAAGACAAAGACAGGCTGGTGGAATGGGTGGATACGTGGCAGATGAAATTTAATGCAGAAAAGTGTGAAGTGATACATTTTGGTAGGCAGAACAAGGAGAGGCAATATAAACTAAAGGGTACAATTCTAAAGGGGGTGCATGAACAGAGAGACCTGGGGGTATATGTGCACAAATCGTTGAAGGTGGCAGGGCAGGTTAAGAAAGCAGTTAAAAAAAGCATACTGGGCTTCATAAATAGAGACATAGAGTAGAAAAGCAAGGAAGTTATGATGAACCTTTATAAAACACTGGTTCGGCCTCAGATGGAGTATTGTGTCCAATTCTGGGCACCACACTTTAGGAAGGATGTGAAGGCTTTAGAGAGGGTGCAGAAAAGATTTACAAGAATGGTTCCAGGGATGAGGGACTTCAGTTATGTGGATAGAGTGGAGAAGCTGGGGTTGTTCTCCTTAGAGCAGAGAAGGTTGAGAAGAGATTTGATAGAGGTGTTCAAAATCATGAGGGGTCTCGACAAAGTAGATAGAGAGAAACTGTTCCCATTGGCAGAAGGGTCGAGAACCAGAGGACACAGATTTAAGGGTGATTGGCAGAAGAACCAAAGGCGACATGAGGAAAAACTTTTTTACGCAGCGAGTGGTTAGGATCTGGAATTCACTGCCTGAAAGAGTGGTGGAGGCAGATTCAATTGTGGCTTTCAAAAGGGAATTGGATAAGTACCTAAAGGAGAAAAATCTGCAGGGCTACGGGGAAAGGATGGGGGAGTGGGACTAGCTGAAGTGCTGTTGCCGAACAGCCTCCTTTTGTGCTGTAACCATTCTATGATTCTAACAATTCTTAGAATTAGGATCAATTCTATCTCCTGTATTTGTCTCTCTACCTGACAGATACTAGACAATCTCGGAATGCTTTATGTTTCAGCTCCCTGTCTTTACGAACCTGTTTCACAATCTTTCCCAAATTCTTAATTGGCCTGCCAATCAAAGCCAGTGTTCTGATTTGCAATCTGACCTGTAACTGACTGCCGCAAGAATCCACAGCAATTAAATGCGCAAGGCACCAGGATCACCATAACTATATTTAAATGAGATGATCCTGCATTATCAGGTGAGCGCACTAATCCTTTAACTAACTTCGCTGGGGTCCCTGCAAAGTCCTAAGACTGGCTCTGTCTGCACATTCTTTGTCACTGCAATAAAGTAAAAAAATATATAATTTACAGGACCTGCCGTGTGCTAAACTGCATGAGCTCCATCTCTCCATCTAAGTGCATCTGGCTCATCTCACTAAATTCGGCATGACTTTCACAAGAAAAAACACATATCAGCGATGGGACCTCAGACCTTATTGCAATTATGTTCATAAAGCAAATGCTTGTCTTTGTTGTGTATGCCAGGTGACCAAGTGCTTCAGCAAAGAGCGTGACCACAGTCAGCAAGAACCTCAACTGCGTTTCTATCTTTGTAAAATAGCGAGCTGAGCCTTTTAACTAGAAGAATTTGTACCCTTTTATTTCTACCGTCAAGCATTCTGAAAGATGGTACCTATTCACACCGAGTCAGGTCAACTCCAGGCCAATCCAGAGCTGTTAGCAACTAAACCCTATTAAATTACTGATCTAAAAAAAATTGCATGTGGGCAACACCAAAGGAGATCAACTTACATTTTTTGAAATATTTTATAATGAAATTAATATATAATATTCCAGCTTTAAACAACAAAAACAGAATGTACTACATTTAGCGGAATAATTGTATTACAGATGGCTAGATGGGTTTGAAATGAGGCTCTCACAAGCACATAAAAACAGAAAAAGGCACATTAAGCTTTAACAGACTACGACATTGCACAAGAGTTACAGTGAAGAGCAGCAGCAGTGGGAAGTTATGAATTATGGATAAGCCATCATTATTTAGTAGCAGATACAGTGGGAAGTTGCTTTAGTTGAGGGCAGAATAATTGACATCAGAGGCTTCTGTCTTCTGCTGCTGCTATTAAATAGATGCTGGGAATCTGCCAAACCTCAGCACTGCTGGGACATCAACTGTGGGTTTTTAAAGTGGTTTGATCTCTGCGCTTTTAATCTTCTGGGCCTTCATTATGCTGAAGACTGACTTGAGAAATATGAAAGAATGAAAGATGGTTTGTCCCAAAGGAAGCCTCATATCAGAGATGCTGGCCACATTTTGGACCTTCACCTGTTGCAATTTTCTAACATTTACTAAACTGACTTTTCAAAGCAATTAAAATTAGTTAGACATCTTTATATAGTTTTTAAATGAAATTCATTTTCAATTAATACAGATTATTAGAGGGCTGCTTTTATATCAAGACACAAAATATATCTCGAGGAAGCTCCATACTGAAGCCCAATCTGGGAATTTGTTTTGCACAGAACTGGTTGAGATGTGAAGGGGAAGCTCCTCTAAAACACCCTCATTTTCCCTTTGGGAGATCTTTGAACTTCTTGGGATAGATTGGACCTTCTTAGTATTTTACATAACTCTCAGTGCATCAATGGTTATCATTGCATGAATTCTAACTTGCAAATATTACTATTTATCAGAATGTAGTTGATTTGGGCATTTATTTCAAATGGCACAGCAGTTATTCACTGATGGTTTCAGTATACAAGGCAGAGATAACTAGTTGGTTAATGTTTAATGTACTATAATGAAAAGTATGTGAAGTACGTAGTTAGTAAAACAAGGCTTTATTTTTCCAGTTACTAAACTAGCTGTTAACAACATAGAGCAGAGGTTCTCAAACTTTTTTTTGCTGACCCCGCCCCCCCCCCCCAACCCCAATCGCAGATTCAGGTCCCATGCGTACCCCCTTTTTTTACCTGCCCCACTCACCTCAACCCCAACAATTTCAGGGCATGTCTCGGGGGTGTTCACAACACTTTAATTTGAAATGGCAGTTCAGGCAAGGATCTATCTGCACTGGTAGAAACCTGTTATAATACTCCCAAAAGACATTGCTTACCTCATTGGTTGCCTGCAGCTGCGTAAACTAACGAGTACGAGATTCTAACATCATGTGCTGTGCTGAGATTCTCCCATAATGCACCTCGCATAGCCAGAGGAGGTGCATTATGGGGTAATCTCAGCACAGCCCCTGATTTTGGCCTTTTGGAATCTCCACCAATTTGTAGAAGCGAGCGTTGGACCTTTTCAAACTTTGCTGAGATCACCCAATAATGCAAGTCATCTGGCCATGTGAGGCTCCATTGGTGGCTTTTGTACGTGTTAGTTTGGGCCAGAACGTCCTGCTCGTGCCCCTCAGTTTGGGAACCTCTTATTTACAGTAATCTCATAACCCATTTAAAAAAAATTAACAGTTTAAAGGAACTATGAATTATGTTGAATTATTTTCCATTTCTATCACAGCAATTTGTTAAAACATTTTTATTTAAAAGTGAGTAGAACTGACATCAAGGGGAAATGTTTTGGAGAAGTTATTCAGCCCATTTGAAATAATGTGATTGTTGAAGCATCCTGTGTTAATGACTGGATTGCTAGTGAAATTAATTCAGTTTCCTGTATTGTGGGCTCACCAAATCCCTACCAAGCAAATTTCCCTAATATGGTCATCTGCTATTTAAACAAAAATCTTTAAAAAAAATTACTTTCAACAGAATAGACAGAATAAAACACATGGATATTAAAACATATAATTCCCTGATAATTTAGAGAGTCTCTCTCCATTCAACCCTTACCCTCAATCACTGCAGATTTTTTTCTCAGGCTAGATTTGTATAGTTTGAATTTCTGAGTAAGAGAGATTTCCAAACTAGAAAAAATGCAGGTACTTAACCTGACATATATTACTGTGATTTAAAAAATATTCTACCATTACACACATTTCCCATATATTTTATTATACTTTGCTGTAGAAATTTACACACATTTTTATAGATCATGTACTATAGAAAACATCTTTGTACTTTTAAAAATGTAAAAATCAATCAGTACTCAAAGGGTTTGGGGAGAATCAATTCATTATCAAGCAAACAGCGAATCTTCCAGAAGATCTCGGCATGCAGAAACTGGCAGGCTAATTAGCCAATCATGATTAATGCTATGGCCGGTACACAGCCAGTCATTATGTTAGAAAGCTGAACATCACAAATCAGTCACAAATCTTTGCTGTTGGAGAGTTTTCCTTTTGAAGGGGTGGTATTATCTGTCGTTTAAGCCATGACACTCCTGTACACTGTTCAGACACTGTAATGTTGAGAACATCATGCTGTTGATACTTCTGTACCGATGGCAGTCATCTTGGAAGTACAGCCCTTCCTTGTTAATAATGCTAGCTAGGGAATGATCTCTGGAACCCTCTTTAACCCTCCAAAAGCATCTAGGTATAAGCCTAGGAAACATACGGCAAAGAAACAGAAAATGGAAACTGTATTCCAAACTAAATACACTTTAGGTTACATTGCACTCTTTATTCATATTTTAATAGTACGACAGTATGATTTGTGTCAAAGTAGGGTGGGTGCAGACTATAGGAGCTCAGTGGCAGCATGACCTAGGAGAAATGAATGAAGAGATTATAATTTCTTCCACCAATGTTTTTGCTGTATAGCAGAGACTAGAAGTCAGTGCTACAATTGGGGAAAATAAAATAGGAGCAAATTTGTGCCACAATTTTTTCGGGAGTGGGGGCAGTGAATAATGAGCGTGGTGCATTAACAAAGAATAATGATCAAAAGTGATTAGAGAATGAAAGAAGATTTTTTTCTAATGTGATTTTCATAAAGGTTTCCACAGTTCCAGCAGTATAACCTACATACAGAAGCTTTAGTGTGAAAATCACTGGCCTTTCAAATCAGTTATAAAATGTTTCCTAATAAATATTATAGCTGATTCAACTTTTTACATTTATCTTTCCTCAATTTAAAATTGTTGGATTTAAATTGTCCGCTAATTCAAATTGAAACTGCACAAAACAGCCTCTGTACCATTTTATTTAAATTCGAATTACTGCATAATTTCAATTGTCTTTGAGCACTAATCTGCATAATAATAATTTGAGGACTAATCTGCAATAAATGGTGTAGCTTTTATACCACTCTCATAACACTACAGGCTGCTTCTATGCTGTTGCCAATACCATAGCTTCTCTGCCCCACCAAGACATCACAGTCCCTTTAATTGCGTTGCTAGATAGGCTGGAAGACATTTATTAAAGCAGTACCATTATTAGGAATTTCTAGTTTATGACTCCTGTTCCTAACAATAATAGAGGGAAAGGTCTCTGACTACCAACACTGTGGGTGGGCATCCCTCTCTGTTCATACTATTGAAAATGTCAGTTGCTCCACTGAAGTTCACTGTTAGCTGCAATATAAGAGTTTGAATATTGGAGTGGTGGTGTGCAAAACCATGATGGGAAATACAAAGTAACACATTGCAATGCCAACACAATGACAGCATCAGAACAAATCGCAATTATAAAATAAAGGCCTCAATTTACAGTATTACAGTTCTCTTCAAAGAATATATTGAATTTAAAAAGGTTGTTGGTCATGGTATTATTGCATACTGAAGACATGCATGTAAAATAATAGTTTAGGAAGACAAAGTTCCCCCTGCAGTAAAAGACACAGGTAACAGAATTGGGTCAGTAGCTCACAAGCTGCTTCTTAGGGCTTCAATGAACTGTAAAGGAGCTTTATAGTTACAGTAGTTTTTAAAAATAATTTTCACCCCACGTCTCCTGGAGGAGCTGACTTTTGATGGATTACAGTTCTACAGGTGCCAGCAGCTTCCAATACTTCACCCACATGGCTACATGTGTGAGCCTAGACAATAAGTATAGGCAGGCCTTTCGATTCTGGAAGGCATCACAGCCAGTTGTTCTCTTCTGATGTCCACACACATACAGTTTCCAGAAGGGTCACTTGATAGCAAATGGGGGAGGAAATCTGGCTGATTTTTTTTCCCCCATCCCCAGCCCAGGGTTATACTGAGGTCAATGATGGCACCCCAACCCAACAGCTTCCCAGTTCAGCTAACTCATCGAAGGCCAGGAATTGAACATGAGTATGGTTTAGTGTGTCTTAATGCTGTACCTGGTGGTTCCTTTACAAACATAACCATGGCCATTCTCAACAGTCTCTCAGTTCAGTTCCTCTTTCCACATACACCACAGTATTTCATGGTAATGCATATGATATTTGTATGGATGCCATCTTTTCCTGCTAGATATTCTTTTGGATTCACCATCACTAGTCCTTCCTGTAAGCATATGTTGCATGCCTATAATCCGGAGTGTACCTTTTACTGCTCAATATCTAGCTAGATGACGGAATGATCCAGATAGTCTAACAGGGAACCATTGCTCTGTATACTGGCTACTGGAATATCACACATGCTGCCACATATGTTCTCCTCTACCTATGGAAGGCAGAGAGTATTAAAACAGGCATAGCTTCAAAACAACCACTGATTTACTTCCCATAAAATACACGAATGAACAATATACAGCTTTCACAGCAAGAACAGTCAAATTCTTTTACTCCTCAGTTATAGAAAAATAATAAAGACAGCACTTTACTATCTCTCCAGTGTAGGCTCAGTTTTCTAGCTAAGCTATTCCAAGCTAGCTGGTACAGCCCTTTTTAAAATGCAGGCTGCTGTGAAGACACTGTGTGTCTAGGAGGGGAAGAGAGAGAAACAGTCATAGACAGGTTTTTCTACCCTCTATCTTAAATCTGTGAGATTGGGGTTCAATCCACCAAACGGTCAATAAATGTTATAATTCTTTGAAAAGTGAGCATGAGGTTCCCAAACTAGCTAAGTCCCTGGCTGTGTGAATGGAATGAAACGATGCCTGGCGTTGCAAAATGTGCTCTACTCATAATGGCCTGAAATGTTTGAGATTGTACCTAATGGTACCTTTGTTCACTAACATTCCAAAATATTGTGGTAACTAGCCTGGTTCTGGGCTGCTGCCTTATTGTTGAGAAAAAATGCTGAATTTAACATTACAGAAAGGTTAAAATTTAAGAAATCCAATTCAGGCAATACAGGTAAAATCTAAATCATTACAATGGGTGAAACAGATAAAATAACACCAGGTCAATGGATTTGGAGGACAGGCTCAGAAATTATGTCATGTACACATGGTCAGTATGTGCTCTAACTATAACAGGGAAATGCTTGTGAATACAGACACTTCCAGTCCTGCACCCTGACTACTTACCTCCAGAGAGGTGGAGCAGTACCAATGGATTGGCTTCAGGTGGCCCTGCATCTCTCAGATAATAGGTTACAACAGTCTCTGCAGGGGTTCGACGTGAGAAGTGATGGAAGGTGTCGTCAACAGTGCTATCAAGCATCACTTTCTCACCAATAACCTGCTCACCGATGCTCAGTTTGGGTTCCGCCAGAACCACTCGGCTCCAGACCTCATTACAGCCTTGGTCCAAACATGGGCACATGAGAAAAATTCCAGAGGTGATGTGAAAGTAACTGCATTTGACACCAAGGAGCCCTAGTAAAACTGAAGGTAATGGGGATCAGGGGGGAAACTCTCCAGTGGTTGGAGTCCATACTTGCCACAAATGGATGGTTGTGGTCATTGGAGGCCAATCATCTCAGCCCCAGGACAGCGCTGCAGGAATTCCTCAGGGCAGTGTCCTAGGCCAAACTATCTTCAGCTGCTTCATCAATGACATTCCCTCCATCATAAGGTCAGCTGATGATTGGAATGTTCATCTCCATTCGCAATTCCTGAAAATGAAGCAGTCCATGCCTGCCTGCAGCAAGACCTGGACAATATCCAGGCTTGGGCTAATAATTGGCAATTAACATTAGCACCATGCATGTGTCATGCAATGACTATCTCCAACAAGAGATTACCAACCTCCAATGATATTCAATGGCATTACCATCACTAAATCCCCCATCATCATCAGGGGGGGGGGTCACCATTGACCAGAAACTCAACTGGACCAGCCACATAAAAGTCTTGGCTACGAGAGCAGGTCAGAATATGGATATTCTGCAGCAAATGGCTCACCTCCTGACCAATGTTCCCACTAATTTTTTTTTGGGTGTGTGGTTCATTCAGTTTCGCGCATGCGCGAAATTTAACATTGGAAAAGTCGGTCCTGGGCTGCACGGGACTGGCAGAGAGCTGCGCGGCCACGCAGCGTAGAGGGAACATTGCTCCTGACTCCCCAAAGCCTCTACCACCTACAAGGCACAAGTCAAGAGTTTGATGGAATACTCTCCACTTGCCTGGATGAGTGCAGTTCCAACAACACTCAAGAAGGTTGACACTATCCAGGACAAAGCAATTCACTTGATCGGCACCTCATCCACTTGGTTAGACATCCACTCCCTCCACCATCTGCATACAGTGGCTGCAGTGTGTACCATCTACAGGATGCACTGCAGTAACTCTGCCAAGGCTACTTTAGCAGCACCTCCCAAACCTGCAAACTCCACCACCTAGAAGGACAAGGGAAGCCGTGCGTGGGAATACCATCACCCCCCCAAGTCACACACCATGCTGACTTGGGCATATATCGCTGTTCCTTCATTGTCACTGGGTCAAAATCCTGGAACTCCACTACACGGACTGCAGCGATTCAACAAGATGGCCCATCATCACCTTCGCAAGGGCAACCAGTGATGGGCAATAAATGCCAGCCTTGCCAGCGACCGTCACATCTTGAGAATGAATTAGAAAATATATATAATGTATTTGTTTTACTCTATTATGAATACTTTTATCAGATGGTGCCTATGCTACACGGCACGCTGCATGGATTTTTGGATATAATATTTGTGATTTATTATATAGGATGTTTGAGGACCTCTTTGACCAGAATGTGCAGCTGGCCATACGTTGTAATTTCCTGTGATTTTTGGATGCTTTCTTCTAAATCAGCTGCAACTCCTAAAAAAAATGATTTATCTGTAACCTGTACTGACAGTTTACCCCCAAGGCTCTGCGTTTTGTAATGATTCTGCAAGTCCGTTACGTGGTTTGTCGAAAATCACAACTTTGTCGTAACATTAGATGAAAACATTCTCCCTGAGCTCTAAGTTTTAAACAGTGCAGAAGGAAGCAAAATCTACATTTCAGCTGTTGTCATGGCGCACAACTGCAACCCTGAAAGTAATACGGATTTATGATAAAAGTGTAAGAGTCTAGAATTTACCTTCAGTAATTCCCCCAAAAATCTAGATGCAAAATGCAGTGCTGCGGAATGCACAAAACCCAGGCTGGACTGGATAGCTCCAGCTGAGACCAGCTAAAACAGGTCAAGTTATTCAGATTTAAAGAACGTTTTCTTTGAACTGAGAGGATGGATTAGCAGGATAAGGAAGGTAGTAATTCCTCAGAGACATACTTACAAGGAAGCATGAATTATACATTGAGCAATTTCAGCAAATTCAGGCAAAACCAGACTGATTGGAAGCGAGGGCGGGGGGGTTGCTTCTGAGCAAAAGAGACGGAAAAACAGAGTGGGCAACCACTCCATAGATGTTTTTCTAGGTGCTTGTTATTTTATACAGACAAAATGAATTAGTGACTTACTGGTAAGTTTAAATATAGGTGGGTGTTTTAACACTGCAGTATTCTGGCACGCTGGTTGAGCTACCACCTTCTGAGCCATATTTTTGTACCACTCATTATTCTGAAGGCTAAAATCAGTAAAATCTTATTAAAAACTGATTAGTTAACATCCAGCCTTGCAAAAAACCAATTGATCGGCAATGGCCAGATTTATAATTCCAAATAAATGAACATCGATTTCCAACAATTTACAAAAACAACAGACAAATTCAAGGATGCAATCCTGTTCAGATTTAAATCACACTAAGGTGATTACCAACTTTTCTACTGCTATTTTGCTAATGTACATTTTTCTTCAAATTTAAGACCATATTTTTCCTGCTTGCAGTCCTCTGTTCCCTTCTCCCTATCCAGAATAGAACGGTCTAAGACTTTTCGTTTTGTACGACTGCTGTCAATCCTACACTGTGGTTTGCACAAAGCAGGAGTGATTCAAGCGGTGTGAGCCAAAGAAATTCTCTTTTCCTTTCGTCCCCAAGATGTAACGTGGTCCACTGGAACGTTGTTCAAACTATCACCTCAGCCAGGAATTGAGGATACTCCCCTCTACTGAGGACAATGCTGAATGGCAGAGACTTGAGACCTGAGATTTGAACTGGGCTAAATGTTATGCACTTATTCTTTGCTTTTCCTCCCTTCTTCCTGTCTCCCCAGATTTTCTTCTTGCAGCTTGCTGATACCTAATTCTCCTCAAACAGGAGGATGATCTATAATTTGGTCCCTTTTATTATCCAATATTCTATGACTCACCAACAGGAGGTGCATTCAGTTAGACAAATCAAGCAGGGTAATTGCTCCTAGTGCACAATCAAATGGTTTGCCGCTCTTTTTATGTTGCAAATCGTAATCTATTGATGAAGCTTAGCCTGTAAAGCAAACTAGGACTCACACGTGAGAATTTCTAATTAAGTCAAGTACTTAAACCATAAAGGTTGCCTTAGAGAGCTTCTTCTTAAAAAGATATATATATTTATACCACAAAAGTGGATCAAGTATCCACTGAATAGCAAAATAAAAATAAAAAGTGCTGGAAATGCATAGCAGATCAGTTAGGATCTAAAACAGAAAAATAAGCTGCACTTTGGATAATACTTTTCATCATTGTTTTCATCCTCAGTTCCGAGGGACTGCTTAAGAAGAAGACTTTTCATCAGAACTGGCTTTATCCAAACTCCACTCCAGGGCTTATGCAAAAAATCTAGGCTGACACTTTGAGTACGGTATTGAGGGAATGCTGCATCTTAAAATTAGATAGTAAACAAGACCATCTCTGCTTATTCCATTGGTTCAGGTGTACATTAAAATACCATGAACTATTCAACGATAAGCTGGGAATTCTCCCAGTGTCCTAGGCAACATTCCTCCCTCAACCAACACTACCAAAATCAGATTAACTGGTCACTCATTTTCATTGCTGTTTGTGGGATCTTGCTGTTGAGAAATGGCTACTACATTTCTCCACATAGCAGCAACAACAACAACAACTTGCATTTATATAGCATCTTTAACGTAGTAAAACGTCCCAAGGCACTTCACAGGAGCGTTATCAAAACAAAGGAGGAAAGCGAATTAGAGTGGCGGAGAAGTTTAGGGAGGGAATTCCAGAGCTTAGGGCCGCAGTAGTTGAAGGCACGACCACCAATGGTGGAGCGATTAAAATTGGGGAATGCGCAAGAGGCCAGAATTGGAGGAGCGCAGATATCTCGGAGGGTTGTAGGGCTGGAGAAGGTTACAGAGATAGGGAGGGGTGAAGTCATGGAGGGATTTGAAAACAAGGATGAGAATTTTAAAATTGAGGCATTACTTAACTGGGAGCCAATGTAGTTCAGCGAGCACAGGGGTGATGGGTGAACGGGACATGGTGCGAGTTAGGATATGGGCAGCAGAGTTTTGGATGACCTCAAGTTTATGGAGGGTGGAAGCTGGCCAGGAGTGCATTGGAATAATCAAGTCTAGAGGTAACAAAGGCATGGATGAGGGCTTCAGCACCATATGAGCAGAGGCAGGGGCGGAGTCGGGTGATGTTACGGAGGTGGAAATAGGCGGTCTTAGTGATGGCACAGATATGTGGTTGGAAGCTCATCTCGGGGTCACATACGACACCAAGGTTGCAAACAGTCTGGTTCAGCCTCAGACAGTTGCCAGGGAGAGGGATGAAGTCAGTTAGGAAACGGAGTTTGTGGTGGGGACTGAAGACAATGGATGTTGGACAAGTAGTCTGACAATTTAGAGACAGTGGAGGGGTCAAGAGAGGTGCTGGTGAGGTAGAGCTGGGTGTCATCAGCATACATGTAGAACCTGATGTGTTTTCGGATGATGTCGCTGAGCGGAAGCATGCAGATGAGAAATAGCAGGGGCCAAGGATAGATCCCTGGGGGACACCAGAGGTAACGGTGCGGGAGCGGGAAGAGAAGCCATTGCAGGTGATTCTCTGACTACGACTGCATAGATAAGAATGGAACCAGGCGAGAGCAATCCCACCCAGTTGGATGACGGTGGAGAGGTGTTGGAGGAGGATGGTGTGGTCAACTGTGTCAAAGGCTGCAGACAGGTCGAGAAGGACGAGGAGGAATTGTTTACCATGGTCACTGTCATATAGGATGACATTCGTGACTTTGATAAGAGCCGTTTTGGTACTGTGGCAGGGGTGGAAACTTGATTGGAGGGATTCAAACACGGAGTTCCAGGAAAGATGGGCACGGATTTGAGAGACGACAGCACGTTCAAGGATTTGGAGAAGAAAGGGAGGTTAGAGATGGGGAGGTAGTTTGCAAGGACAGAGGGGTCAAGGCTTGGTTTTTTGAGGAGAGGGGTTTATGCACTAAGCCATGGGGAAGGGGTTGTGCAGTCTCCTCCAATAAGGAATCTAGGTGTGTGGAACTGCAGAACCATTCGGATTGGACACTTATGTCTTACTGATACTTATCCTTCATAAACCAGAGTGCTTCCAACAGCTGATAATAAATGTAGACAGTCTGCACAGTGAACTCTTCCAGATTTTGGCTGGATCTGGCATGAAATTGGAATCTTCCAAATCTACTTGCACCATATAAATGGAGCAAAGCTCCTCCAGTTAGAAGGGCTGAACCAAATTGCAGGCTTCTTCCGACCGAAAGTCGATAAGAGGAATTATGGGCTTCTCCCACCAGCAAAATTATGTGAAAAGAATCTTTCAGAAAGTAAAGCGCTGCAAAGAAACAACAAGCTCCTTCGGTCACAATTCTACCTTCATTAGAGTAAAAGAAACCCCATCTTACATCTAAAAAACCTCTCCCGCCCCTTGCAGAACACTTTCTCATAGATTTTGACTAAGAAACATTTCCAGAGCTTTCAACAGGGTATTGCATCCTGGCCTCATTGACAGGATGATTTCTTGTTTCCCGCCTTCATCAGTGACATGTTGGATGTTATCAAAACAGACATTATTCTCATTGCTGATTTAATTCCCCTCTGCACAGTGTAATTCCCCGTGTGGAAGACAAGTGATGACCAAATTATGGTAGGCAGATATAGATGTAACGAGGCAAACAAATGATACGTTATCAAAACAGAAAATGCTGGAAATACCCAGCAGGTCAGGCAGCATCTGTGGAGAGAGAAACAGAGTTAACGTTTCAGGTCAATGACCTTTCGTCAGAACGGAAAAAAGTTAGAGATGTAACAGGTTTTAAGCAAGTACAGAGGCAGGGAAAGGGGGGAGGGGAGGAAAGAGCAAAAGGGAAGGTCTGTGATATGGTGGAAGGCAGGAGAGATTAAATGAAATGTTATTACAGGATATGTTATCTTCAACACTGAAAAGAATAAGTTAATACCTCTGTTTAGGAAGATTGACTGCGATGTTGTCTATGTACCTCTGCCCTATAAGGACTGGAAATTATTTTCAGTCACAAACATTCAGTTCCTTAGGTTGGTAATCAAAGCTAATCTACATGGGAGGAATAAGTTGCACAGATAGATGGAAAAGCTAGTAGAAGAATGGGGAAAGTTCAGACATACTTTTCACTGTCAGAAACTTCAGGGTTCTACAAATCCTCTATCTGACTCTAATAGAAGATTGTTTGACAGACTGAAAAAAAATGTACAATTTTTTGCTTATTGACTCAGTACAGTCCAAAGCTAAGCATACATGATGATGGCCTGCTCCATGCAAGAGTCCACTCTCTAAAGCATTGGGACACCATCACACAAGCTACTAACTCTTATGTCAGAAATCCATGTTTATGCTGTACCTCAAATCCTGTATTAGAGAAAGGTAGGGCAACTAAAATCAGAGCTCCCTGGATGATGAAACAGATAGAGAATACGATGAAGCAGCAAAAGAGTGCATATGACAGATGTCAGGTTGCAAATACATCTGAGAATCAGGCTATATGTAGAAAGGTCAGGTGAGAAGTGAAAAAGAAAATAAGAGGGGCAAAGAGAGGATATGAGAATAGAATGGCAGCCAATATAAAAGGTAATCCAAAAGTCTTCTATAGGCATATAAATAGTAAAAGGGTAGTAAGAGGAGGGGTGGGGCCGATTAGGGACCAAAAAGGAGACCTGTGCATGGAGGCAGAGGGTATAGGTGAGGTACTAAATGAGTACTTTGCATCTGTCTTCACCAAGGAAGAGGATGCTGCCATAGACATAGTGAAGGAAGAGGAAGTAGAGACGCTTGATAGGATAAAAATTGATAAAGAAGAGGTATTAGAAAGGCTGGCTGTACTTAAAGTAGATAAATCACCAGGAGCGGATGGGATACATCCTAGGATGCTGAGGGAATTGAGGGCGTAAATCGCGGAGGTACTGGCCATAATATTCCAATCCTCCATAGATACGGGGGTGGTGCCAGAAGACTGGAGAATTGCAAATGTTATACCATTGTTCAAAAAAGGGTGTAAAGATAAATCCAGTAATTACAGACCAGTCAGTTTAACCTCAGTAGTGGGGAAGTTTTTAGAAACAGTAATCAAGGACAAAATCAACAGTCACTTGGGATCGGGGTGGATTAATTAAGGAAAGCCAGCACGGATTTGTTAAAGGCAAATCGTGTTTAACTAACTTGATCGAGTTTTTTGATGAGGTAACAGAGAGGATTGATGAGGGTAATGCGGTTGATGTAGTGTACATGGATTTCCAAAAGGCGTTCCACAAAGTCTTCTCTTCTTCTTCTTAGGCAGTCCCTCAGAACCGAGGATGACTTGCTTCCACATTAAAAATGAGTTCGCAGGTGACTGATGAGTCCAATGCGGGACCTACAGTCTCTGTCACAGGTGGGGCAGACGGTGGTTGAAGGGGCGGATGGGTGGGGTGCTTGGGTTGACGTGCGCTCCTTGCGCTGCCTGCGCTTGGCTTCCGCTTGTTCCTGGCGAAGAGACTCGAGGCGTTCGGCGCCTTCCCGGATGCTTCTCCTCCACTTTGTGCAGTCTTGGGCCAGGGATTCCCAGGTGTCGGTGGGGATGTTACACTTTTTCAAGGAGGCTTTGAGGGTGTCCTTGAAGCGTTTCCTCTGCCCACCTGGGGCTCTCTTGCCGTGTCAGTGCTCCGAGTAGAGCACTTGTTTTGGGAGTCTCGTATCGGGCATGCGGACAATGTGACCCGTCCATCGGAGATGATCGAGCGTGGTCAAAGCTTCAATGCTGGGGATGTTGGCCTGAGTGAGAACACTGATGTTGGTGCGCCTATCCTGCCAATGGATTTGCAGGATCTTGTGGAAGCAGCGTTGGTGGTACCTCTCCAGTGCTTTGAGGTGTCTGCTGTACATGGTCCATGTCTCTGAGGCATACAGCAGGGCGGGTATCACTGCTGCTCTGTAGACCATGAGCTTAGTGCCGGGTTTGAGGTCCTGGTCTTCAAACACTCTCTTCCTCAGGCGACCGAAGGCTGCACTGGCACGCTGAAGGCAGTGTTGGACTTCGTCATCGATGTCTGCCCTTGTTGACAGTAGGCTCCCGAGGTATGGAAAGTGGTCCACGTTGTCCAAGGCTTTGTCGTGGATTTTGATAATCGGGGGGCAGTACTGTGTGGCGGAGGCAGGTTGGTAGAGGACCTTTGTCTTACGGATGTTTAGTGTAAGGCCTATGCTCTCGTACGCTTCGGTGAAGGTGTTGACGATGGTTTGGAGTTCGACCTCCGAGTGAACGCAGACGCAAGCGTCGTCTGCATACTGTAATTCGACGACAGAGGATGGGACGACCTTGGATCGTGCCACATAAAGGATTGACAACAAAATTGAAGCCCATAGAATAAAAGGAACAGTGGCAGCCTGGATACGAAATTGGCTAAGTGACAGGAAACAGAGAGTAGTGGTGAACGGTTGTTTTTCAGACTGGAGGAAGGTATGCAGTGGTGTTTCCCAGGGGTCGGTTCTAGGACCACTGCTTTTCTCGATACATATTAATGACTTGGACGTGGGTGTACAAGGCACAATTTCAAAATTTGCAGATGACACAAAACTTGGAAGTACAGTGAACAGTGAGGAGGAGAGTGACAGACTTCAGGAAGACATAGACAGGCTGGTGAAATGGGCAGACACGTGGCAGATGAAATTTAACGCAGAAAAGTGTGAAGTGATGCATTTTGGTAGAAAGAATGGGGAGAGGACATATAAATTAAATGGTACAATCCTAAAGTGGGTGCACGAACAGAGAGACCTGGGGGCATGTGTGCATAAATCGTTGAAGGTGGCAGGGCAGGTTGAGAAAGCAGTTAAAAAGGCTTACGGGATCCTGGGCTTCATAAATAGACCTATAGAGTACAAAAGTGTGGAAATTATGATGAACCTGTATAATACTGGTTCGGCCCCAACTGGAGTACTGTGTCCAATTCTGGGCACCACACTTTAAGAAGGATGTGAAGGCCTTAGAGAGGGTGCAGAAAAGATTTACAAGAATGATTCCAGGAATGAGGGACTTCAGTTACATTGATAGACTGGAGAAGCTGGGGTTGTTCTCCTTGGAGCAGAGAAGATTGAGAGGAGATTTGATAGAGGTGTTCAAAATCATGAGGAGTCTTGACAGAGTAGATAGAGAGAAACTGTTCCCATTGGCAGAAGGGTCGAGAACCAGAGGACAGAGATTTAAGGTGATTGGCAAAAGAACCAAAGGCGACGTAAGAAAAAACTTTTTTTTAGACAGCGAGTGGTTAAGATCTAGAATGCACTGCCTGAAAGGGTGGTGGAGGCAGCCTCAATTTTATCTTTGAAAAGGGAGTTGGATAAGTATCTGAAGGAAAAAAAAATTGCAGGGCTACGGGGAAAGGGCAGGGGAGTGGGACTAGCTGAGATTCGGCACGGGATCGACGGGCTGAATGGCCTTCTTCCATGCTGTAACTATTCTATGATTCTATTCCAAAAAGTTTCTACAGAAATGCAATATGAGAAAAATTAAGTATTTTGTTTAATTCCGCTCAGGCTTGAGAGGCTGAATGGCCTACACCTATTCCTGTGTTGTCTAGATTTTGCTTGGAAGCTGTCCCTTTTAAAACTGCTTATGTATTGTGCCTGGATTCAAAGAACTAGCTACGGCATTAAATGTATCAAGGTTGGTTATCTGTAAAGCTGAGGGAGGAGCCAAGCCAATTTCAAACAAACACAAGTTGTTAGATTTGTTCAGCTTTATGTATAAACACATCCCATGGGAGTCTTGGCCGTTGAAACCCTGAAACCAATGGCGTAAGGATGTGGATCATATTAAGGTTATAGTTATTAATTAAGCAACTCATACCTCAAGAATAAATATACCCCACCTCTAATGATATTAAAATAAATAGGGTTTAAATAGAGTGTAGTCAGCAATTATTTTTTTGTGAATGAGAAAGGTTCCTGGGGAGAGAGTTGGAGATAAATCCATCTATAATGTATTAAAAACTTACATCGGCGCATGCTCCCGGTCAGTGCCACTTAACTTCAAAATATCACGTATTTGTCACACTTTTGTGAGAGCTTTTCTCATTATAAATTCCTATGTCTACCTTTGCAATGGAAAATGTTTATGGAAACTCATCACTCTAATCCTGCAATCTGGCCACTGGATTCCCACAATTCTCACAAAATGCTTTCTGAATTTTTTTTCATTCACCATTTTTTTCCACAGCAATTGAAATCATTAATGTCTGATAAAGCTTCAACCAAAATTTTAAAAATCAAAAAATTACATATTTCACAAATAATATGATTAAATTTAACCAATGAATTGGCTTTTGTGTCTTAAGTTTTTATTTAAATGCCTCAGTTTCTCCAAAAAGCCTGGGCTTTAAGGTGATATTTTTGCCCTGAGTTGTGACACTATGAGCTGAATTTGGATTGTACAGTGAACCTATTTTCCCAGGATGCATCAGAATCAGTCAGCTATACTGAGGAACATTTGTTCTTTAGCTTCTAGCAGTTTCTATGCAAAAGTTACTCAAAATTGTTTGAAAACAGCACAAATTAGAAAAGCTTTCCAGAGTTCTTTTTATAAAATAGAGTGTGATAAAGAGACAATGGGCTGGATTTTGTTTTGGGGTCGTGTCATCCGCATTTCGTGTTATCCACCCGCCTGAAATTGGATGTGGGAGATTGATGCAATTTTCACTTAATTGGGCAATTGAGTTCCAGCATGTGGGAACCCATGAACCAATTAGTGGTTTCAGTCTGAAAGTCGCCTCTGATGATGTCATCATTGCTGCTGCATTGCAGGTCAGGTCAAAGACTGCCTGGCTTTTGCTGTGAGTGGACCTGGATGCAAAATGAGCAGCATCAGAGAGAGAGAGAGAGAGAGTTTTTTCAACCAAGTCCTCCCAGGCAGTCTCTGAAGACATTCAATGCAGCAGCATCAGAGGCGACTTTCAGACCTAATACTACTACTACCTTCATCACATCTCCATTGTAATAATGGACCTGCAGCTGATAGTCAGCTATCCACTTGTGCTCCCGCCAGGTTTCACTGGTGTGCTTCACGTCAGAAAAGGGTTAAAGTAGCTAAAACGTTTCAAAATGGCATTACAGAGCCAATTTAGGGCTTGTTAAGGGCTTTAATGGCCTCTCCCGTCTCTTGGAGGCGGGACGGAGTCGGGAACACTGCACACAATTTTATCAAAATTGCGTGGAGGCGGGTTGGAGGCGGGATGGGGTCGGGACCCCCGAATCTGCTACTTTAACCCCCCACACGCCTCCAAACCCGACTCCACGGGTCATTGAAAATCCAGCCCAATGACTTCTGATTACACACCTGTTGTAGCCTATGTTTTGTTCTATAAACTTTTTTTTTAAAGTGAGACATTGGGATCAGAAAGAGAGAGAGGTAAGAGAGTGAAATTACATAAAAAGATATGCTTTTTTCCCCTGTCACTTCAATTTTTTTTAAGTTGAATTTTGAATCCAGTTAACTACCCCGCTTGTGATTTGTTGACAATTAGAAAAAGTCACTGCTTACACCTGTGAGATTTTAATTTTTCACGCTGTGAGACAGATATAAATTGAGAAAATGGCAGTTTCCATCAAATCCATAATTTGATTTCTTTAAAAAATAAATTTGAACCACATCTGGGCATTCTGAGGACGTGCAGATTACAGAATTTCCCAGCATGTAATCTGTACTTAAGAATGCGTTTATGTTCCCTCATTCTGTGAGGATTTGAGTTTCTTTGCTTTTTCCAAAGGACTTTCAAATATAATGGAGAATTCTGAAAGCTTTACTTCAGGCAAATGATGACACTTGAATTTATTATTAATTGTGCTGTTCTGTTGCCTTACAGTCCTGTGATCAGCAGCACCTGTGATTGTGGTTTATTTGATGCAAAGAAAAGAAAAGACATTGGGCCAGAAATTCGGCCCTCCACGGGTGAGTACGCGCTGTGTACTCACCCGTAGAGCTAACGAAAATGCCGGTATCATGCATGCACTGCACATGCGCTGGAAACCGGAACTTCCGTTCCCCTGAAGGAAGGGGTTCAGAGGTCGAACGCGTATGTGGTAGAGGCAGCGCGCATGCAGCGAACTTCGTTTTTTTTTCAGGTTTCTCAGTGAAAGTAAGTATGGAGAAGCTGCACTTTTAAAAAGGAGGCGCAAGGCCTGTTTTTAACAAGGTAAGTGGTTAATTAATTACAATTTAAACATTTTTTCAACAGGTTTATCTTTTTTACATACTTTAAAGAAAGGTAAGCTTATTTTTAGCACCGTTAAAAAGTATAGTTAATTTTTTCAAAAATTTTAAATTTTGTTTAAAGTAGTTAATTTATGTAACTTATAGTTATTTTAAAAATGTGATTAAAATTTTTTTTTAATTTGAAGTTTAAGTGAGGTTTTGGGGCCGATCTCTATTCATAGATTTGACAGGTCTTCCTGTCAAATCTATGAATGAAAATTCCCTGCTCCGATTGGCTCGCCATGGCCCACGTGATCCCAGGGGACGCTTCGAACTAACTGCGCCCCTGGGATACACAAGCACTGCGCGCCGGCAGCTGTAGGAGGCCCAGGAGCCGAAGTCCTCGTGGGCCCGAAGCACAACGGCAGGCGCGGTAGGTAAGTACGCGCGCGATGCTTGCACCCGCAGGAAGCCGGAGAGCCGAATTTCTGGCCCATTGTTTATTGAGAATTGGAGAGGTCTGTACATGGAGAGGAATGTCACCCTGTTACAACAGGACGACATTCCAGAGTTTTAAATAGTTCAGGAAAATTGCAGATTACTATTTTTGTGTTGCACCGCTTGATACAGATAATTCCACAACATTTCTGATAGGGATTTTTGAGATGTAAATTGTGGAGTGAACTGCATATAAAGTGGGTCACTCAGGGTCTGGGCACATTGAGAATGGTTCTGGGATCACTATGCTACTTGGCATAACACTCCAGTTCTTATAAGCAATGCCATAAGAAATCGGCTAGTTATTTTAAAAACTTGTTGCACTTCTTCAAAGAGGTAAAAGAAATTCCACTTCCTCAAAACATTTCTTCTAATGTTTTAGGTTTCAATATTACATGCCTACTTTACACACTGTCCACACTAACAAGCAATTACCAGAGATGGAGGTGAGGGAGGCCAGGCTATTATCTTCCAACATTGAGCAACAGATAGTGCATGAGCAAGTGAAGATAATAAGAGACGATAATGATTAATCTGTCCATAACGCTTTTCCAATATGAAGTTGGACCACTAATTGAATGAAAATGTCACCCTATGAAGGGTTTCAGCGTGCAGATTTCAGAAAAATTAGCAGCAACTCCAGAGACGCGACTATTTTTTAGATTTACCATCCAATTATTTTTATAGCATTCCTTTGAAAAGGAGCTGGATTTGTACCTGAGAGTTGAGGACATCTCCAGTTACAGAAGGTAGGTGAGTGGGCAGCTGTAATTTTTGATATCAGTTACCACAGTCTCTTGGAGCTTCTTTGATTGTCTTTGGGGGTTGGAGAAGATTTTTTCCCCCGAAATTGGCCTAAGGCTTTTTATTTGCTTCTCCCAGAGATTGTGTGACTGGGGTGGGTGGGGGCGGGCGGGGGGGTGGTGGATATAGATTGATGGTGCATGTAAGTTACACCATATCTGGGTGGGACAGGCTGGATGGACCAGTTGGTCTTTTCCTGTCCCTCATATGTTCAAATATATTTTATAACAAGGAATATTCCAATAGATTTCAGAGTCCTCTGCTGTCAAGCTCAATGGATCTTCTCTAACTTTTCCGCAGCTCAGTGCAAAAAGCGGTATTAAAACATATGGGCCTGGATTTTGCAGTAAGAATAATGGTGAGGCTGTCGGTGCTCACTTATTAAGGAGTAAATCGGACAGCAACTTCCGGCATCAGAACATGTCTAGTAAAATGCGGAAATCAGGATGTCACTGTCCGAGATGCCCTGCTCCTCCACAAGCTTTGCTCTACAGTACCTTGCTGAGACACTCGGCATTCACATATGTGGAAGGGCGTAAATTTGCGGGACTTACCCACTAAACACGGCAGAAAAAAGTTAGGGCTTGTCCATTCAAGTGTAAGTGGCATGATAAGTCTTAATTACTGCCAAACAACCTCTCTGGCACTGAAAATTTACTTTTACAAGTGTGGAGTCTCATTCCTTCAGATTATTGTTGAAGATGAACAATTCTTTTACTTTTTCTTTCTGTCTCTTTTATCTCTCCCTCTTAATTCCATCTTTATTTCCCTCTCTTTAGTTCGCTTTCTGTACATGATTTTACATTGAATTAAATATTCTAACTTGCATTTCCTGGTTTAGACTCTGCTTGTCTCAGCAAGTATTCTTCAATTTGATTAAGGAGACACGCCGTTGCTTGCCCTGTTCACACACGTCCCAGACCCCTCTGTAGAGGGTGCTGCGCTGTTTTGACTCTCTGATAACTGCAAATTGCAGTGCAAAAGCCCACAGAAATTCTGTGGGCAACTTTATGTGTAATGAACGGCGAGCGCCATTCGTTTGCAAAATCCTGGCCATGTTTGTCTTTGTAGGTAATTCTTAGCCTCCCACCACTTCACTTCTCAGTTTTTTTTCCCCAATTGAAAAGACTATGGGGTATATTTTCCTCTATATAATGTTGAAGAAAAAATATTCACCTAAACTGTCACTGGTGTATAATTCATTTACATAGATACATAGATACATAGAAGATAGGAGAGCAGGAGTAGGCCATCCGGCCCTTCGAGCCTGCTCCGCCATTTAATGAGATCATGGCTGATCCTTCAATTCAGTATCCCGTCCCCGCCTTCTCTCCGTAACCCTTAACCCCTTTTGCCTGTAGAAATATATCTAATTCCCTCTTAAATATATTTAATGAGCTGGCGTACACTGCCCTCTGTGGCAATGAGTTCCACAGGTTCACCACTCTCTGAGTGAAGAAATTCCCCCTCATTTCTGTCCTAAATGGTTTAGCCCTTATCCTTAAATTATGTCCTCTAGTTCTGTTCTCACCCGCCAAGGGAAACATTCCTTCTGCATCTAATCTGTCTAGACCTGTCAGAATTTTATACACTTCTATGAGGTCCCCTCTCAATCTTCTAAACTCCAGTGTGTACATCCCTAAACTACATAGTCTCTCCTCATAGGTCAATCCCGCCATTCCTGGTATCAGCCTGGTGAATCGCCGCTGCACCCCCTCCATGGCAAGAACATCTTTCCTCAGATGAGGCGACCAAAACTGTACACAGTACTCGAGGTGTGGTCTCACCAGTGCCCTGTACAGCTGCAGCAAGGTATCCCTGTTCCTGTATTCCAACCCTTTTGCTATGAAGGCCAGCATACCGTTTGCCTTCTTGACCGCCTGTTGCACCTGCATGCTCGCCTTCAGTGACTGGTGTACAAGAACACCCAGGTCTCTCTGTACTTCCCCCTCTCCCAATTTATTGCCATTTAAATAATAATTTGCCCTCCCGTTCCTGCACCCAAGGTGGATAACTTCGCACTTGTCCACATTATAGTGCATCTGCCATTTATCCGCCCAATCACCCAGTCTGTCCAAATCGCTCTGGAGCTTCCTGGTCTCCTCCTCTGAGCCCACCCCCCCTCCTAGTTTAGTGTCGTCTGCAAATTTGGAAATGCTGCATTCGACTCCCTGATCCAGGTCATTAATATAAATTGTGAACAGCTGGGGACCCAGGACAGATCCCTGTGGTACCCCACTTGTTACTGCCTGCCATTCAGAAAATGAGCCGTTTATTCCAACTCTCTGTTTTCTATCTGACAGCCAGTTCTCTATCCACGTCAATACTTTCCCCTTTATCCCATGAGCTTCAATTTTCCATGCTAATCTTTTATGTGGGACCTTATCGAAGGCCTTTTGGAAGTCCAGGTACACCACATCTACTGGCTCTCCCCCATCTATTTTACCAGTTACTCCCTCAAAAAATTCCAATAGATTAGTCAAGCACGATTTACCCTTTGTAAATCCATGTTGACTCTGTCCTATCCTGTCCCCATTTGCTAAGTGCTCGGCTATTTCATCCTTAATGATGGACTCCAGCATTTTGCCCACAACTGATGTAAGGCTTACAGGTCTGTAATTACCTGCTTTTTCCCTACCCCCCTTTTTGAATAGTGGGGTAACGTTAGCTACCCTCCAATCCATGGGCACTGTTCCCGAGTCTAATGAATTCTGAAAAATCATGCTTAGTGCATCCGCTATCTCTAGGGCCACCTCCTTCAGTACCCTAGGATGCATGTTATCAGGCCCTGGGGATTTGTCCGCCTTCAATCCCTTTAGCTTCCTTAACACCATATCCTTAGAGATATTGATTTGCGTCAGTTCCTCCTTTGCCAATGTCCCTATTTTTCCCGATATCCCAGGGAGGTTTTTTGTGTCTTCCTTCGTAAAGACTGACCCAAAGTATGCATTTAGTTGGTCTGCCATTTCCTTATTTCCCATTATATATTCCCCCGTATCTGACTGCAATGGACCAACTTTGGTTTTCACCAGTCTTTTCCTCTTGATATACTTATAAAAGCTTTTGGAGTTAGTTTTTATATTTTCCGCCAGCTTGCTTTCGTAAGCTATTTTGCCCTTCTTGATTAAGCCCTTTGCCCTCCTTTGCTCTATCTTAAACTGTTCCCAATCTTCCGCTCTGGCGCGTTTTTTGGCTATTTTATACGCCCTATCTTTGGATTTTATGCTGTCTCTAATTTCCCCTGTTATCCACGGTTGAGTCACCTTTTTAGATTTCCTTTTATGCCAGATTGGTATAAACAATTTTTGCAATTTTGTCATTCTATCTTTAAATGCTTGCCATTGTTTATCTACCTCCAGTCCTCCCAGGAACGTTGTCCAATCAGACCTACTCAGTTCCCGTCTAATGGCATCATAATTCCCCTTGTTTAAATTCAGGACCTGAGTCTCTGAGTCAATTTCTTCGCTCTCCATTTCGAGTGAGAAATCGATCATGTTATGATCGCTCTGACCCAAGGGTCCCCGTACAACAAGATTACTAATTAGTCCCTTCTCATTGCACAGTACCCAGTCCAATATAGCCTGTTCCCGAGTTGGTTCCTCGACATATTGATCCAGATAACCATCCCTTAAACACTCAAGGAATTCCTCCTCCTCATTATTTTTACTGATTAGGCTATTCCAATCTATATGTAAGTTAAAGTCACCTATGATGACAGCTGTGCTCTTATTGCACGCTTCTCTAATTTCCCTCGTGATGCCCTCCCCAACCTCTATTTTACTATTTGGAGGCCTATATACCACTCCTATTAATGTTTTTCGCCCCTCGCTATTTCTTAGCTCCACCCATATAGATTCTGTATTAACTGAGTTAATATCCTTCCTTTCAATTGCATTTATCCCCTCTTTTACCAGCAATGCTACCCCTCCTCCCTTTCTTTTTTGTCGATCCTTCCTAAATACTGAATACCCCTGTATGTTAAGCTCCCAGCCCTGCTCACCCTGCAACCATGTTTCCGTAATCCCAATTAGATCATAATTATTAACCTCTATTTCCACAGCTAATTCATCTACCTTGTTCCTGATGCTTCTCGCATTAAGGTATAAAACCCTCAGGCTTTTTTTATGCTCACATTTTTTATGAATTAGTTTGGCCCTTTGTTTTTTGTTCCTCTCCTTTTTACCATTTATTTCTGTCTGCCTTTCACTTTCCTCTATTTCACTACATGGGTTTCTAGCCCCCTGCCATACTAGTTTAAATGCTCCCGAACTGCTTTATCAAAATTTACCCCGAGAACATCAGTTCCATCTTTGCACAGGTGTAGACCGTCCCTTTTGTATAGGTCACACCTACCACAAAACTGGTCCCAATGCCTCAAAAATTTAAAACCCTCCCTCTTACACCACTGCTCAAGCCACGTATTTAGCCTAACTATCCTGTTCTCTGTACTCTTACTAGCACGTGGCACTGGTAGTAATCCAGAGATTACTACCTTCGAGGTCCTACTTTTTAGCTTGGCTCCTAACTCCCTAAATTCTACTTGTAGGACCTCTTCCCTTTTTTTAGCTACGTCGTTGGTACCAACATGTATCACGACAACTGGCTGTTCCCCCTCCCCCTCCAGAATGTTCTGCACCCGCGCCGAGACATCCTTGACCCTTGCACCAGGGAGGCAAATTGCCATCCTGGAGTCTCGGTCGCGACCACAGAAACTCCTATCTATTCCCCTTACAATCGAATCCCCTATTACTATAGCCCTGCCACTCTTTTTCCCTCCCTTCTTTGCAACAGAGCCAGTCATGGTGCCATGAGCCTGGCTGCTGGTGCCTTCCCCCGATGAGTCATCCCCCCCGACAACAGCACCTAAGGCGGTGAACCTGTTGCTGAGGGAGACAACCCCAGGGGATTCCTGCACTACCTTCCTGCCCTTGCTCTGCCTTTTGGTCACCCATGTACTATCTACTCTGGCCTTAACCTGCGGTGTGACCAACTCACTAAATGTGCTATTCACAACCCTCTCAGAATCGTGGATGCTCCAAAGTGAGTCCATCCGCAGCTCAAGGGCCGTCATGCGGTCCCACATGAGCTGCAGCTGGACACACTTCCCGCACACATGGTTGTCAGGGACACAGGAAGCGTCCATGATTTCCCACATGTTACAGGAGGAGCATGACACAGGTCCGAGCTCTACTGCCATGACTTAACCCTTATATTACTTATTAATTTTCTAGTTTTAGTTTATTTATTGACTTTTGTTTTCCCGAAGCTTACTTAGACCAATGTATACTGTACTCCTCTTATTCCTTTTTAAACTAACCAAATCGCACTAGTTTTAGTTGTACTTTCTAGGAAGGTTTGAGGAAAGTACTTACCAGTTAGTCTTACCTCCCTGGTCTTTCGCTGACTTTCTGAAACCTTATACACACGTGCAGAAATTATACTCCTATGTGAACTAATAAGAACATAAGAAATAGGAGCAGGAGTAGGCCATTTGGCCCTTCGAGCCTGCTCCGCCATTGAATAAGATCATGGATGATCTTCTACCTCATCTCCACTTTCCTGCACTATCCCCATATCCCTTGATTCCCTTAATATTCAAAAATCTATCGATCTGTCTTGAATATACTCAACGACTGAGCCTTCACAGCCCTCTGGGGTAGAGAATTGGGGTAAAACGAATGGTTACTCTCCAAAGTTCCTCCATGTGAAACATAGTACTGTATATAGTGTGTCAGCTGTGGCTCAGTGGGTAGCACCCTCGCCTCTGAGTCTAGAAGGCTGTGGGTTCAAGTCCCACTCCAGAGACTTGAGCAGAAAAATCTACACTGACACTACTGCGCAGTACTGAGGGAGTGCTGCAATGTCGGAGGTGCCATCTTTCGGATGAGAAGTTAAACAGAGGCCCTGTCTGTTCCCTCAGGTGGACGTAAAAGATCTCATGGCACTATTTCGAAGAAGAGCAGGGCAGTTATCCCCGGTGTCTTGGCCAATATTTATCCCTCAATCAACATCACTAAAACAAATTATCTGGTCATTATTGCTATTTGTGGGAGCTTGCTGTGTACAAATTGGCTGCCGCATTTCCTACATTACAACAGTGACTACACTTCAAAAGTAATTCATTGGCTGTAAAGCGCTTTGGGACGTCCGGTGGTTGTGAAAGGCGCTATATAAATGCAAGACTTTCTTTTTCTTTCTTTATTTCCAGAAAAGATTGTTTTTTGAACATTTTCCAAAACCCATCTAAATGTCTTGAGAAGTACACAAAGATGTGTAGCTGTCATAAATGAAACAACCTGTCTGTGCAATTTATATAGGAATGATAGGATAACATCTCTGTCATGAACATTTCTTAATGGTCTCAGTACCAATGTGAGCTCCCATGGGTGGATCATTCGGTTATCAAAAATGTCTCACACAGGAAAAAAAAAGTGACATACATTTTTCACAAATCATCACAGGGGATTTTGTCTCGAGGGAGGAAACACCGATTTGCCCAGATTTCACAATTACTGAAAGATCATGAACCTTTTCCCACTCCAAGAAAAGGAGTCTGCTGAGAGATTACAAAGCAGTGCTGTCATTGCTTTTTAACGTTACACACTGCTTAGTGAGCAGATTTTTTGGAAATTATATGTAAATTAACTCTCTCAAACCGTGAACTGTAACAGGAGACAATGGGTGGAGCTTTTATCTCGGCTGGGGGCGTGTAACAGGTGATATTGGATTGGCCACATGTTATACACCCCACTCGATTTTCCGGAAATTGGGCGGGGTGCAAATTATGTGGCTGATCCGATATAGCACATTATAAATCACCCCGCAACCTCCACCCTCACTGAAGCTGAAAGTTTTGGTGACTGAATCTTAAAAAAAAACTTTTTTGATTCAGACGTAGAATTTGGCTGAGAGAGTAGAGAAAAATTTCTACAGACCAAGAAAAATGAAATAGAAGCAAGAATATAGAAACTGATGCAATAATAGACTAGAGGTGGAGAGATAGGTAGAATGCTGTTACATAACAAAATAAGAAAAGTCAAGGACAAGAGCTCATCCCCATACTTGAAAACTTCTGAGTTACTATTGTTTTTATGACCTTGCCAAAACCAGAAAGTAAATTGCACTTGTTACTAGGACAGCAAAGAAATTTCCCTTGGCCAAGATTATCTATTGTTGGGCTTTTGCAAAACTTCTGAGATTAAAGTTCTGAAGACTGCCTGTCACTGGGCAACCACAGAGGTCTCCTCAATACCAGAGCATCTTCTGTCAAGAGACTATAGAGTGGTAATGCAGGTAGCCACTAGTAGTCTGGAAAAGATGGTAGGTAGGACATGGGCAAAACATTCTTACAAATTGTGAAGTATATTTATCCTTCCTGCAACTCCAGGATATATGCACCTATGAAGAAAAGGTGGAGGCCAAACTTAAGACTCAGCAATGTTTTTTAAAGGCACAGTGAAATCTTTCTTCACATGAACATTGTTCAGTGCCTGTCTTGCCATCTTGGAGGGGGTTGGGGTAATAATTGATGGTAAAAGTACTGATTTCATTAATGACATGGCAATTTTTAAAATCTGGTTCAAAATGTCAGTGCATCTGAGGATCCCTACAGCCCGTCTTTACAGTAGGTATTATACAGCAAGTTTATTTTTGTCGTGTGATAATGAGAAAATCCTCAGCCGAGGGCTTCAGAGAGGATCCTCTGCAGCATGTTCTAATTATTGAATTCTTTCTCTGACCTGAAAAAGAGAATAATGATTGCTTTGAGTTACAAAAATAGCCAACCATTAACCCTTACAGGTTTGCTGTATCACTTCTTCACAAGAATCATTATAACAATTACAATTCAAAAAAATATATAACTTTTCTTCAAAAGGGGCTGCAGAGATATGCTATGGTTCTGAAAGTTTCTCTGGTTTTAGCTCAGGAGAAGCTTAGTGAAGGAAATTAGCTATTTACAGAAATTCTCTTGTCATTCTTGCTTCTTGTAATAGAACTAAAGGGAGCGCTGATGAGGATATCTGTAGTTTATATTTATGATTCTAGTTAGAGGTCTCTCTTTCTTTAGTGTGTGGTCTTGAGACGCCGTTATGCACAACAAAATTGCAAGGCAATAGTTGAGCAGTTCCGCTGCATATAACGCAGTTGAGGGTTGAAAGAAGTCTCTTTGATGATAATTTTAAAGCTTGCATTAGTAATTGACTATTTTCACTGGAAAACTCTGCACAGCTCCCAGGACTCTCCCTGGCACTGGTGTGGCTCTTATACAGAACTCACTATGCCTATACCCCCAACCATCCCACTAAACAACACAACAGTGCACCAACAAATTGCACTACCAGGATGTTATGAAAATACTTCAGTAGTGGATGTTCCGTATACTCAATGGCTATTGGATGGAGATCCAAAATCATTCCAGACTGCTGAACATGGTTCAGACTATCAGGTGATATTTCACACGTGTGTAATGGTTCTAATTCCACAGGTGAGAACTACCAGATTACAGCATGAGCTGGAACAGTAGTTTAATGACGATGGGTCAGAATCAATGATGAATGGACACAGCACAACGCATTATGGCACCTGAATCTTTTCTTCAGTAGACCCCTGTCTATGTCACTACATCCATGCTAAACTCACATGAGGAACATGAGTAGGCCGTTTAGCCACTCGAGCCTGTTCCGCCATTCAATGAGATCAGGACCGATCTGTGTCCTAACTCCATATACATCACACCGGACTTAATGGCCTGGAAATTGCGGTTGGAGGCTTGCCGCCAGCGTATGCCTCCGAACCGAAAGAAAAGTACAAACTTACCTGGTGTCTCCGGAGCTTCAGACTGTTCCGATCCTGGGCCTGCAGGCGTACGCCTGCGTAAAGGCCCACGGATCCCAGGGGCGCATGAGGTTCGCAAGCATCTCTGGGATCACGTGGGCCAGGCCAACTTATCAAAAAGGGGGATTTCTATGATGCTTATGAGGATTCTATTTACATACGGAATCCCCATAAGCACAATAGAAATCACCCAATAAATAAAATTTCACACCACGTAAATAAAAATAATAGATCACATGTTCAAAATTAATTAAACTACCCTTTAATTAAACATTTAAAATAAAAATTTAATTTTTTGAAAAATAAATGTAAACATTTTAAAACAGACCAAAATTTACCTAAACTAATTTTAAATGTATGTGAATGTTTAAATCATTGAAAAAAAATTATTTTAACATTTATTTTAACCCTTACGCTGGTAAAAGAAGGCCATATGCCTGCTTTTACCAGGCGTAAGGGTTTCGTGGACATTCGCTGGGCAGTAGTTGGGCAAATAGCCCAACTCTGCGCCAACAAAAGTGAATTTGTAGCGGATGCGGTGGATCTGTCCAAGTGAAACTTGACAGATCGCAAGTTCTGGGTTTTCGTGCATGCGCAGCGCATTCAGAGACCCGGAACTTGCGGGGCCATTTTGAATGCTTCCGACAGCGTATGCTGTGCGTACACTGTCGGAAGCACCATAAAATCTGGGCCAATATTATTCCATCCAAACATACAAAGCAGCTTTCATCAAAATCTTTGCTTAAATGCAGGTTATGAAAACTGCCTCAGCTTTGTGATCAATGTCTCGGCAACCTTTTGAAATTCCAACTACATTAACAAAGAACTAAACCTTGTACTAAAGGACTGAGTTACAGTGATAAGATTTTCCTCAAGGGAATGAGTATAGAGGTTGGCAATGCTGGTGATGGCTATGAGATTCTTTAGGTACAGATGACAACTGTTGCTATTCAGCTTTGCGCTGGTCTTCACTGTAAGCTCCAACATGATGTTTGCTCTTATCACCAGGACACCTCTGCTTACCAGATAATAGTTTTCAACAAAAAACAGAGACTCTGCAGAATCATAATTGACCAAAAAGACAGCTGCTGAGAGGACCAAATAATTAAAATGACCCGTTCAAAAAGCTAATCAAAATAATTAATATATTTGTTTCAAATTTAAGTGTAGAATGCCTATTTTCAAACTCAAATCTGAATTTGACGAAAGATACCAAAGTTTTAAAATTACTATTATCATGCAAGATTAGTACCAGTATCATTTGTAATAATGTTTGATAAGGTTCCACGTGAGATTTGTTACAATAATTTAGGCATACATATTAAATAGAATATAGCAACATGCATAGAGAGATAGCTATGCAACAAAAAGCATGGAAATCTTTTGGATTGGCGGTATGTGGGTAGTGGTATACCAATGATCTGTGTTAGGACTTCTTTTGTTTTCCATTTATATAAATGTTTTGGAAATAGGTACAAGATAAATGATACTGAAGTTTGTGATCATATCACATTAGAAGGCATAATAAACTGTGAGGAAGAATGCAGGAGATTGCAAGAGGACAGACAGGATAGCTGTGAGGTCAGATAGGTGGCAGATGCAGTTCAATGCAGAGAATGTGAGACAGTATATCATGGGAAAATGGCGTGAAAGAAAGTATACCTTAAACCCTAAGATTCTTGACAGAGTGGAGAAACCGAGACATCTGTTGCACTGGTGTGGAAGGTGGCATTGTTGGAACAGATGTGACAGAGACAGAGAAACTAGGCGAATGGAATAGTGTCCTTGCAGGAAGCGGGGTGGCAGGAAGTATAATCAAGTGGGAGTCAGTGTGCTTATAGTAGACATTGGTGGATAGCCTATTCCCAGAAATGGAGATGGGAAAGGAAGAAACTGAAGTGGACCGTGTGAAGATGAGGGAGGGGTGGAAGTTAGAAGCAAAGTTGATAAAATCTTCCAGTTCAGGGCAAGAGCAGGAAGCAGCACCGACAGTCATCAACGAAAGAAAAGTGGTCACGGAGAGGACCTGATTAGGACTGGAACAAAAAATGTTCCACAGTTCCAATGAAAAGGCAGGCATAGCTAGGATCCATACAGGTTCCCATGGTGACACCTTTGATTTGGAAGAAGTTAGTAGAGTTAAATGAAAAGTTGTTCAATGTGAGAACAAATTCAGCCAGGCGGAGCAGGTTGTGGTAGATGGGGACTGGTTGGGCTGCTATTCAAGGAAGAAGCGGAGGCCCACTGGTGGAGGATGGATGTGTAGAGGGACTCAATAGCAGCAGAATGATGACAGTAACATAGATGCCTGCTACATGCATGGAATATAGTGTCATGCACAGCAATTATACCAAAGTGATACACTCCTGTTATGTATTTGGAATGACGTGTAAACAGAAGTATGATACCAGTATGACAGTCTCCTGCTTGTGTAACTGAAATGAGGTACCAGCAAATTGTAATGATGGCAGTATAATAGGCCCCTTTCGTATACATGGGATGAGGTGTCAAAAACACTATGATAATAAGAGCCCCCTACTGTTTTAATGTGGTGTCGTTCTTAATTTGTGCTAATGCATTGACTTTCAAACAAAATACATGTGAGAACTCCATATATTCATACTTTTCACTTCTGTGCACACTGTACTATAACACTGAAGCACAATGTATTGTACTGTGATGGTATTTGTTTGTATAACCTTATTTTCATTTCAGTCTTCTATTTTACAAGCCTGAATACATTGCAGCTGAAATAATGTGAAATGTGTACCTGTCCTTTATTGCAAACATGTTTAAAAGCAATATATTTCTATATTATGACCCAAGAGTATAGTTTCATTACAGTATTTCACAAAAATAAATAAATAGGTTGTTCAAAGAACTACTGTGGATTGATTAACATTTTATGCTTTTTTAAAGATCTCTGTAATTCTATTTTATAACATAATTGAAATGTACAGAAAATCATATTTGTAGACATTAACCAGTGGAAAATGTGCCAAGTTTGAAAGCCGTACAGGGCAATCATTAAGTAACTTGCTCATAATTGGTGTAATCTTTAATTGTTTTGTTCTCTTTAAATATCTAAACATCCTGTCTGTAGTCCCAGGAGTCAGTCAAATGTTAAATAAATAATTTCCTGATTTCTGACAGCAGTGCTGTTCATCATGTCGTAAATGATGACAGGTGTCCCACTGGCATGGCTACAGTCATAAACACTCCATACAGTTTGCAGTTCTGTGCAATTAATAATCCCTGTCTCACTTACTGCAGTACAGTATCACAGCATTTAATAAGCTGTGTCACCCCAATCCAATTTTCAATAGTTATTAGGGCCAGGGCTGACAACATTATAGAACTCACTTTTAGCATGTCAGATTGGAACTCTTGCCTCTGAGCCAGAAGGCTGTGGGTTCAACCTCACTTCAGGGTGATAGCAGATAATCTAGGCTGACACTTCAGTGCAGTGCTATGGGAATGCTGCTTTGTTTGAGGTGGTACCCTTTGAATAAGTCTATAAAGCGAGGCCTCTTCTGTACCAATCCCTGTGGATTAGATAGATGTTAAAGCTGCGACAGCACTATTTGAAGAAGAACAGGGCGTTCTCCTGGTGTCCCAGCCAATATTCTTCCCTCAACTGACACAACCAAAAAGAGATTAAATGGCCATTCATCTCATTGCTGTTTGTATAATAAGATGTGCACAAAAAGGCTGCTGCATACATCTACAGATCATGTGAGCGAATACATTATAAATACAATTTTTTTTTGACAATAATGCATGAGTTGATTCCTAAAGGAGTTTCTCAAAATTCCTTCTTTGGCCGGAAAGTGGTTTAAACGTTGGACTTTGTGTGAATTTGTCCTAGAACATGTATAGCACAGTGAACATTCTGGTAGCAAAATACTCGTAGCATTCTCTTATCTGCCATCTGAATTCTGTGTATTCTGAGACTTTCACTACAATGCTAGCAGCACCATCATTCTTGTCCCATGAGGATGGCCCACAAAAGAGTGGGGAGTACTGAAAAGCTTTGCTCCATGCTTTAGAATGCTGTCTGAAAGCTTTAGATTGTGTTAGAACTCCTCCAACACTTTTACAACTATTTCTTATTCTGCTCAACAACGATACTGATCAATCTACTTAAATCAATGAAACATTGATTTCTCTGCCCAATCAGATCAAAGTTAAGAGTCCCTTCCCCTTGCCAATTTTTAGTAAAGAAGAACAAACGTAAATTGATATAACGCTTTTCACAGCTACTGGACTTCCCTAAGTGCTTTACAACCAATTAAGTACTTTTGAAGTGTAGTCACTGTTGTAGGAAACGTGGCAGCCAATATGTATACAGCAAGGTCCCACAAACAGCAATGAAAATAAATGACCAGATCATCTGTTTTATGTGTTAGTTAAGGAAAAAATGTTGACCAGGACACCGGGAGAACTCCCTCGCTTTTTTTTCGAATAGTGCTGTGGGATCTTTTCTGTCCACCTGAGCAGGAAGGCGGGGACTCAGTTTAACGTCTCATCCGAAAAATCATCTGAAGGAATCAGTGTATTGTGAGCTTTATGCTCACCCAAGAGTGACTGACTCACCGAGCTCCCAGCCTGGATTGGGCCTCTCACCTGGAAGAGGTGGATGAAGGGAGAATATCATGTGCAACTGTAGCCCTTAAAAGGTTACAGCTGGTGTTTACAGAGATAGGAACATAGGAAAGTATAGGACTGAAAAGATTCAGCATCTGGTCCATTCACTAAAACTAATACCTCTTAATCATCCACTTTCCCAAGTATCCATCTATCTATCCCTCACTAATCATCTCCCCTGAGCAGTCCATTTCACACAGTCACCGTCATCTATGATAGAATCTAAACTCTCTGTGGACCTTCTCCCTCCTAAACTCAAGCTTGGGTTTCCTGTTTTTAGAGTTTGTGATAATCTCAAACATATTATTGGGGTTGAATTTATCTATTCTCTTAAGAACTCTGAACACTTGAATAATATTACCAGAGTAAAAAATCCCAGACTCTTCTCATAGCTTGGATGCTTTAAGCTAGGTATCAGTTTGGTTGCATATTTCTACACTGTCTCTAATGCCTGGGCATCTTTGCTGTAGAATGGTGACCAGAATTGTAAACAGTACTCCCGGTATAATCATATGAATGCCTTTGCACTCATTATCACCTCCTGAAATTTGTATTCCATCCATCTGCGCTACATCCCAAGATCCAGTTAGCTTTCCTTACTGCTGATGCACATTGTGCTATTGGTTTCAGTGAGCTGTCCACCAAAACCCTCAGATCTCTATCTTGTGGTGTATCCCATGGCCTACAGCCATTTAATTTATATTCCCACTGCGTACCTCCCTTCCTTGGTCTCAATACCTTACATTTGTCCACATTTCCAACCTATTCAGATTCCTCTGTATTTGGTTTGCCTTGTTTGATCCCATTTGGTGTCATCTGCAGACTTTAAACAACGTTTTACACAATGTAAACAGCAATACCCCAACACTGATGCCTGTGGTACTCTGCGAGTGACCCCTTTGGTACTCTGCGAGTGACCCCTGTGGTACTCTGCGAGTGACCCCTTTTCATGCTGATGCAACTCCATTCACAACCACTCTTTGCTTTCTTTGGTTTAGCCAATTTTCAATCCACTTCAGAAGTTTGCCTCCTGTTCGATGCCTTCTTACCTCATGGAATAATCACTTTTATGGCATGGTATCAAAAGTTTTGCTAAAATTTAAATATATTACAACCACACATGTAGCCACTTAAAGGTAAGTGGTTGCGACCGCCAGCAAAAACGTTTGGCAGCCTTTTCAAAGGTTGTATGGGCCAAACCAAGTGTAAATGCTGTTGCATGATGTAGATGTGAGAAGGGTTTCCTGGTTTGGCACTCCAGGGCACCCTCCCCAGAGGACAGCAGTGACATCCCCAACAGGAGGTGGTGGCCAGGGTCAACACTATGTAAAATACCTGTGGGCCCTGGAAACAGATGCAAAAGAAGCAACAGACCTTAAGAAAACTGCTAAGAGATGGCTACACAACAGTATCAGATACCAGGTAGAGATGGCCGAAGTATGTGTGCCATAAAATTTTACTTCTCAACCTGCTACACATTTACTGCCAGCCTATGCCCAACGCTCAGGCAACCTTGCAGCTAATTCTTTGCTTACTATGCATGCCCATGCTCTAGCAGGACACACATTCAAGCTGCAATTTACAATTGAAGCTCTTGGCATACTGACATCTTTATAAGGCTTTACATAGCAAATCATACTAACACAACCCTGCTACGTGATGCACACAAGATGGTCTGCAGGCTAGGCATATTTCTGACACTGTTTGGGTTCCTTTACGTTACGACGTTTCAAACTACTTCTCTGTTTGCATGACACAGGTAATACAGGTGAATAGAGCCGAACCATAAAAGGACTGAGAAATTACAAGCCCTTGCTATCTTGCACTTGCCATGTCTTATCCCCCTTCTCTCTTACTGACACACAGGCATACACACAACCATACATACAAACAACACACACAGTATCTTGCGACACAATTTATGAGGGGTTTCCTGGAAATGAGGGATCCACTAGCCAAGGTTTTTAAAAAGTTGTCAGCAGTTAAAAGGGAGTAAATAAGAGAGTTACCAAAATTGATGGTAGCTCAATACAACAGAGAATTAGATTGCGGTATGCACTGATATTTAATTATCTATTTTAGGGAGGTCAAAGTAAAAGATTACTCTTACTACCCATTTAAATACTATACGGAATGGGCTGCACGTTTTCTCAAGTGAAACAACATGCTCTTTAAAGTATATCTATGCTCTCGGAGTCTTTGTTGTGCCAGTAATTTGATCTGTACTAAGAAAAGGATTTCCCAGATAAGAGTGAAAGCCTTATTATGGGACCAGCTTACTGACACAATACAGGAGAAAATATGGATAAACATGAAATAAATAGAGCACCACTACTAGCATTTCAATTGTTTTTTCTCATTGCTCTGCTATTTTCTAATTTTCTCCATTATATGGTTTCAAACCTTGGAGCTTCTATATCTTCCACTTAATCCATGGCAGGTTTTCCCTATTATTTCAGAATTGTAAAAAATATTAAAAATGTTCCGACAGCAATCTAGTCTTTTTTTCGTAATTAGTAACTGAGATGAATACAGGAAAGTCTAATAACTGCAAATTTGAAACAATTTAAGAGACTGCAATCCAGAATATTGCACTGATGATGGTCTATTCCCATTATTCCTTTATTGAAGTAAATTATCTCTTGGCTCCCAAGTAGCATTGGTACAAGAGAGCTATAAAAGTCTGTCAAACCACCATCAGGCAGTGCAATGTTAGATTTAATTCACAGGAACAGATGGATCATATTGTACACGATATGAACCATTACATGATATTTTATATAAGTGCAACACCTATAGAATAAACAATAAGAGCTCTGGACTATTTTGGATTTATAACTCAGAAACGAACTCATCTGCTAACTTGTGCAACAAAGTCCTGACTGAATTAGGGGCAGCACCGCTAGTGGGATACAAATCATATTCCACAGGTCTTCAGCATGTATTTTGTTTATGCTGTACATTTGATAAGTAATTAAAGTTTTAGGATTTAGATATACATATTAATTTGAGATACAAATTATATTAATTTGTGCATTCTGGAGTATTGTAACTTGCAATGCTGTTCGTTCTTACTCTCAATGTCACTGCCATTAAATATGAAAAATATTTCATGATGTGTAATATAAATAGCATTGCACTAGCTCCATGTTAGGAACTGCCAATCATTGTATAGAAGCATAGAAGATAGGAGCAGGAGTAGGCCATTCGGCCCCTCGAGCCTGCTCCGCCATTTAATGAGATCATGGCTGATCATCCAAATTCAGTACCCTGTCCCTGCTTTCTCCCCATATCCCTTGATCCCTTTAGCCTTAAGAAATATATCTATCTCCTTCTTGAATATATTTAATGAATTGGCCTCAACTGCCTTCTGTGGTAGAGAATTCCACAGGTTCACCACTCTCTGGGTGAAGAAATTCCTCCTCATCTCAGTCCTAAATGGCTTACCCCTTATCCTTAGACTGTGACGTCTGGTTCTGGACTCCCCCGCCATCGGGAACATCCTTCCTGCATCTAGTCTGTCTAGTCCTGTTAGAATTTTATAAGTTTCAATGAGATCCCCTCTCATTCTTCGAAACTCTAGCGAATATAAGCCTAATCGACCCAATCTCTCTTCATACGTCATTCCTGCCATCCCAGGTATCAGTCTGGTAAATCTTCACTGCACTCCCTCCATGGCAAGAACATCCTTCCTCAGATAAGGCGACCAAAACTGCACACAATACTCAAGGTGTGGTCTCACCAAGGCCTTGTACAACTGCAGCAAGACATCCTTGCTCCTGTACTCGAATCCTCTCGCTATGAAGGCCAACATACCATTTGCCTTCTTAACCGCCTGTTGCACCTGCATGCTTACCTTCAGCGACTGGTGCACAAGGACACCCAGGTCTCGTTGCACTTCCCCTTTTCCCAATCTATTGCCGTTCAGATAATAATCTGCCTTCCTGTTTTTGCCACCAAAGTGCATAACCTCGCATTTATCCACATTATACTGCATCTGCCCAATCACCCAATCTGTCCAAATCATACTGGAATTTCTCTGCGTCCTCCTCACAGCAAACACGCCCACCCAGCTTTGTGTCGTCTGCAAACTTGGAGATATTACATCTAGTTCCCTCGTCTAGATCATTAATATATATTGTGAATAGCTGGGGTCCTAGCACCGATCCCTGCGCTACCCCACTAGTCACTGCCTGCCACTCGGAAAAAGACCCGTTTATTCCAACTCTTTGCTTCCTGTCTGCCAACCAGCTCTCTATCCAATCAGTACCTTACCCCCCAATCCCATGTGCTTTAACTTTGCACGCTAATCTCTTATGCAGGACCTTATCGAAAGCCTTCTGAAAGTCCAAATACACCACATCCACTGGTTCTCCCTTATCTATTCTACCAGTTACATCCTCAAAGTGCCCAAAATGCGCTGATAAATAAGGCTTGTTCAACTTCAACAGATCTTAAGGCACTAACAAAGTTTTTAATGCAATTACAGCATAATGATTTATCCCTTGCACTTATCGGATCAGTTGGATGAGTATTGTTGATGATCTTGAAGAGAAAAAGTGAAGGGTTCCTGCACGTCTCTTCACTAGTGTTCCCTGTGCTGGTGTAGCTTACTCTGCTCTTTACAGGAGACAGCTACTCTAATCTTTACTTGCAGTAATAACCTTAGTCTTCACCAGTGGTAACCACCCATCTTCACCAGCACAATTACGCTGATCTTCATTTGTAGCAATGACCCCGATTTACACCAGTAACAGCGACCCTAATCTTTAACAGAAGCAACTATTCTGACCTTCAGTGGTAGCAAATACCACTTCCACAGTGGAAGTAAAAGGGGTAGAAATTGGTATGCTTTGCGTCTGTTTTTTTGAGTGTAAAATGGGCGCAAAGCAAAGCAATTTAGCAGTGGGACAGCCTGTGCCCAATATGCGCAGACATTGGTCCCACTGCTAAATTCGTGGGGCCCATTTCCTAGGCGTCCCGAGCGGGCACGCATCCCTGGTTTTAATCACTTCACCATTGGCGGCCATGCCTTCAGCTGTCGAGGCCCTAAGCTCTGGAATTCCCTCCCTAAACCTCTCTGCCTTTCTTTCCTCCTTTAAGACGCTTAAAAAATTCGTCTTTGACCAAGTCTGCTCTAATATCTCCTTGTGTGGCTTGGTGTCAAATTTTGTTTGATAACGCTCCTGTGACGCGCCTTGGGACGTGTTACTATGCTAAAGGCACTATATAAATGCAAGTTATTGTTGTTGAAGCACTTTGAGATGTTTTGACTTGCTAAGGCACTAAATATATCAAAGTGTTATTATTGATAACTTCACTGCTAGGAGAGCACTGTCTACTGTACAATAATACATTTTTTATGTCTGACATCTGTCCTCTTGTGGCCCTCTGTGTGAGATTGCTGATTGTTGTCAAATTCTAAGCAGCTTTGTGCGCTCGACATATGCACACTAAAAACTGAGTTGAAACTAACCAAACTCAATTCTCAAAGGATCCTTACAACTGGCAGGCAAAGGAAATTTCACCTCGGCTGTCTGGGCTGTATTTAAACCCAGGTCCCAGAGGTGAAACAGCTGTCTTCTAACCCCCAGCAGGCCAGTGCCATCGCACATTTGATTATATACGATGCTGCAGCTTAAAGCAACATTTGAATGCAAATTATAAGAGATTAGATAAGTGAAACAATAAAAGCACGTGCAAGAACTGAATAAAAGAAGTAGGAACAGTCACCCCATCTGGAGAGAGAAAGACCAAATCAAAAATAAAGCCTTCGGGATACACGACAACGCAAAATCATCGAGCAGAAACTGATAGCCAAGTTCCGCACTCATGAGGACGGCCTCAATCGGGATATCGGGTTCATGTCACGCTACAGAACGTGACTTGACATCGTTGCCGGTCTTTCCAGCTTTTTAAAAAAACAAACACAAGAAACAAACACAAGAAACAAACCCAAATGGAGAGGATATGCAGCCAGCAGGTGTTTTGACACGTTGGACCCCCTGGGACACATCTCATTGTCCTGGCTGTGCTCTTAGTATGTCTTTGATGTAGGGATAGATTGAATCTCTGCATTTTCTCTGTGTTTATATTCTGTGAATTCTGGTAGATTGTCTCACAGTAACTCTACCTGAGGAAGGGGCGACAGCTCCGAAAGCTTGTAATTTTAAATAAATCTGTTGGACTATAACCTGGTGTTGTACGACTTCTCATTTTTGTCCACCCCAGTCCAACGCCGGCATCTCCACATCATGAAAAATAAAGTAAAGTAGGACCAAGAAGGAGTTAAATACTGCTGTCAAATATAATGTGCTCCAATCTCCATGACAACAAGTCTGGCTGATTCAGTGGATAAATCCTGCCCTAATTCACTAAGCTGAAGATTTATATTACTGCATAAAAGTTCACATGTCTTCCCTTCCCTAGCTTTTAACTTGCTGATGTCTGTACAGAACTGAATATTTTTTGTGGTGGAATATAATGGAATATTTATTATAGAACCAGTGCACTTTTGAATAACATAACCCTTCTCAATACTTAAGCAGTTCTTGTGTCCCCTACTGAGTGATCAGCAGTATGCAAATGGTTTGAGGACATATGCTGGTGAGCACTGAGCAATCCCATGGTGCTTTCAACTTTGATAGACAGCTTTGTTATGGATTATTACATTTACACAGTTTTTCTTTATTGAATGCTGTTGTGGAGCTGCACTGACTCCATCTGAATTTTAACAACGAGGAAAGTTACATTGAAACATAAAGTCAGGTGGCACATATGAGATTTTGGTGTCCGTGAATACAGTAACTGAATTATAGTGACAATATTGCTTCCCCAGACAAAATAGCCCTAGTACTGGCAGATTTACAGAAAGAATTGATCTAAATTGACTGAGATCTACTATCTTTCTATTGCAATCCAAATTTGTCATCCTCCTACAATATTTTCCCCAGATTCAGTAGACAGGAGCAGCACAACTTCAGTGGGAGACTGTAGAGTCAGTAAGGTCTGTGTTTATATTGTAATTAGGCACACCAGGTGTATCCCAGTGGAGTGCCATCATCATGCTGGTCTTTACCACTGTCTGGAGACGAGCAGAATCTTTGTTTACATTGCATGACGATCAGGGTCTGATTGGCTTCTGTAGTGATAGGTCTTTGGAATGTGATGCTTATATTCAAAGTTACATTTTGCAACGCATGCACACCAGGCTCATTCTAGAACAAAATATGCAATGACAGGACACTTCACTCCAGACGTACACTAGCAGAAAGGGAAAACGTAGCAAGCTTAAAGCTGAGGCCACATTTCAAATGTAGATTTAGACATGAATCTACCCACATTCTTAATTTCCTAGGTGTTAGGCATTAAGAAAATTAAGAGTAAACACATTAAAAACATTTGGCCACATTTCAATGTAGATTACAATTTGAATATAGGATCACCTATTCACTTACAGGGAGGAGGAGACCTCACTACTTTCACTTGTTAACAATGGCTCTATTGTGAAACTCAAGTCTGAACTTATTCTGAAAATTCTAACTTTTTCAAGTTCTGACAAAAGGTCATCAACCTGAAATGTTAACGCTGTTTCTCTCTCCACAGATGCTGCCTGACCTGTTGAGTGTTTCCAGCATTTTCTGTTGTTATTTTATTCTGAAAACTTGTTTTTTTGGGGATCCTAGCCAAAACTAATTCCAACTCAAAAGTCGCTCAAATGGAGTCATTTTCAGGTAATATACTGAACTGAAAGATTTGTCCAATTTATGTATCTTGAATTTATTTTGGCATGTGCCTTTAAAATGCCATTCTGTACATGCGCAGTCATTTTATGACCGCCCGATCTCCATATCCCTTGATTCCTCTGGAGTCCAAAAATCTATCTATCTCAGCCTTGAATATACTCAACGACTCAGCATCCACAGCACTTTCGGGCAGAGAATTCCAAAGATTCACAACCCTCTGAGTGAAGAAATTCGTTATCTCAGTCTTAAATGGCCGACCCTTTATCCTGAGACTATGCTCCCTAGTTCTAGACTCTCCAGCCAGGGGGAACAACTGCTCAGAATCTACCCTGTCAATCCCCCTCAGAATCTTATATGTTTCAATGAGATCACCTCTCATTCTTCTAAACTCCAGAGAGTATAGGCCCAATCTACTCAATCTCTCCTCATAGGACAGCCCTCTCACCTCAGGGATCAATCTAATGAACCTTTGTTGCACCGCTCTAAGGCAAGTATGTCCTTCCTCAGATAAGGAGACCAAAATTGTGCACAGTACTCCAAATGTGGTCTCGCGAAAGCCCTGTACAATTGTAGTAAGACTTCCTTACTTTTGTACTCCAACGCCCTTGCATTAAAGGCCAACATGCCATTTGCCTTCCTAATTGCTTGCTGTACCTGCATGCTAGCTTTCTGTGTTTCCTGTACAAGGACACCGAAATCTCTCTGAACACCAATATTTAATAGTTTCTCACCATTTAAAAAATATTCTGTTTTTCTATTCTTCCTACCAAAGTGAATAACCTCACATTTCTCCACATTATACTCCATCTGCCACCTTTTGCCCACTCACTTAACCTGTCTATGTCCCTTTGCAGGCTCTTTGTGTCCTCTTCAAAGCTTATTTTCCCACCTAGCTTTGTATAGTTATTCAAACTTGGATACATTGCTCTCGGTCCCTTCATCTAAGTTATTAATATAGATTGTAAATAGCTGAGGCCCAAGCACCGATCCTTGTGGCACCCCACTAGTTACAGCCTGCCAACTGGAAAATGACCCGTTTATCCCTACTCTCTGTTTTCTGTCCATTAATCAATCCTCTATCCATGCTAATATATTAACCCCAACCCCATGAGCCCTTACCTTGTGTAGCGACCTTTTATGTGGCACCTTATGGAATGACTTTTGGAAATCCAAATATACTATACCCACTGGTTCCCCTTTATCTACCCTGCTAGTTACATCCTCAAAAAACTCTAATAAATTTGTTAAACATGATTTCCCTTTCATAAAACCATGTTGACTTTGCCTAATCATATGATTTTCTAAGTGCCCTGTTACCAATTCCTTAATAATGGATTCCACCATTTTCCCGTTGACTGATGTCAGGCTAACTGGCCTGTAGTTTCCTGTTTTCCCTCTCCCTCCTTTCTTGAATAGCGGTGTTACATTTGTTACCTTCCAATCCGCTGGGACCGTTCTAGAATCTAAAATTTTTGGAAGATCACAACCAATGCATCCACTATCTCTGCAGCCACCTCTTTTAGAACCCCAGAATGTAGGCCATCAAGTCCAGGGGACTTGTCGGCTTTTAGTCCCATTAGTTTCTCAAGTACTTTTTCTCTACTGATATTAATTACTTTAAGTTTCTCACTCTCATTAGCCTCTTTGTCCCCCACTATTTTTGGTATGCTTTTTGTGTCTTCTACTGTGAAGCCAGATACAAAATATTTGTTTAAAGTCTCTGCCATTTCCTTATTCCCCATTATAATTTCACCTGTCTCAGCCTCTAAGGGACCAAAGCTTACTTTCGCTACTCTCTTGCTTTTTACATACTTGTAGAAGCTCTTGCAATCTGTTTTTCTATTTCTTGCTAGTTTACGCTCATATTCTATTTTCTCCCTTTTTATCAATTTTTTGGTCATCTTTTGCTGGTTTCTAAAGCTCTCCCAATCCTCAGGCTTACTTCTATTCTTCGCAACATTATAAGCCTCTTCTTTTAATCTAATACTATCCTTAACTTCTTTAGCTAGCCATAGATGGATCACTTTTCCCGTGAAGTTTTTATTGCTCAATGGAATGTATATTCGTTGAAAATTTTGGAATATGTCTTTAAATGTTTGCCACTGCTTATCTAACGTCATATCTTTTAATCTAATTTCCCAATCTACCTTCGCTAACTCGCCCCTCATACCTATGTAATTGGCTTTATTTAAGTTTAAAACTCTTGTTTCCGACTGAAGTATTTCACACTCAAACTCGATGTGAAATTTTATCATATTATGATCACTCTTCCCTAGAGGATCCTTTACTATGAGATTACTTATTAACCCTGTCACTATGAGATTAATAATTAACCCCGATACCATCTACCATCCTCTTCAATAAACTACCAGGGATGCAGGGATCACTTTGTGCACACTCTCACTGCCAAAGTAGCTGGTATCTCAAACTTTTAATGATTCAGATTTGGCTATTGATTTGCATTTGGCTCCTTATTTCTGCTGTTGTCTTTAACATTTTAGTCCTTTTTTCATACAGTCAATAAGTAACAATACTATCAAACTACTATTAACCTTTTGAGTACTGAATATCGCTGGTATTTTCTTCTCACATCGACCAATATAATGAATGGTCTTAGCACTGAGAATGCATTGTGAGCGCAGAATATTGTAAACCGGAACCAAGATTCAGAAACATTCTACGTTCACAATAATCTCTGAATAAACTTAAAAATCAAAATTTATTATTTTAATTTATAGTCAGACACAAATTAGTCTTCATACTATTAATTGCTATAAAACATTTGAAATTGGACAATTAAAAATGTGTTTAAAAAAACACTTTATAGGAGTTTTATTTTGAATCTCATTCTTCCTACTTATGTCATTCTGGAGTTCAATCAATATTAGATTCGCTGTGGAATAAAACATGCAATATTAACAAGACCACAGATATCAATTCGGTTAGCAACATAGAAAGTGAAATACTGTACCCTGTATGCAACTTATCATCAAATGCCAGCAGCTATGCTAATAGAGCAAACACAGGATTGCGAATGTGCATCTGTCTGTATGTGTACTGAGCACCATTACTCAAATACAGCTTGAGCTAGATTCATAAAACTTTCAATGATTGCCTTTTGAGCCAGTGGCACTTTTGGGATTGATCATAGAACCCAGGCAGTTAATGGTTGCCATGGCAATATCCTGATGATCTATCAAGCCTAATCTCCATAGCTCGTAACCATGCAACTTAGGTTGACTATGATTTTTTATCCCCCAGTTTCCTACTCTGAAATGAAGTTATTTTGCACAGAGAAAATAAAAAATTGGCACAGGGAATATTGATGGTTGCTACAATAATATAGTCAATTAAAATTGGTAGGATTGGTACCGAATAATAAATCCAATATTGTACAACCTAAAAATTGCAATTGTTTTATGGCTGGTAACTAAGCTGAGCATAAATACCACAGCTATACATCACAGAAGGCTGACTAAATTTCACAGGTGGATTGTACAGAAACAACATTAGCAGCTAGGCTTCCTCCCTGTGTATAACGAGAAAAACGTGAGTTTTTTTAACCACACAGAAGTTATACTTGGCATACTAACGTGGGACAGGAAGGTATGGATGTGCAAAATTTCAGGAGCTCCTGTGTGCATACACCCTGCCCCGTGCTGCACTGGTCTAGAGTATGTGCTCAAATCCTGGAGTGGGGATTGAACCACAACTTTGTGATTCATAGGCAGGAGTGCTACCACTGAAGCAAGATGGCATTCTTACTCAGTAATCTATCATTCTCTGAGCTTATAACTCCGTGTTCACTCAATTCCAAAACCAAAATCTTCAAACCTGCCAACAAAGGGGGCACTGTTGTCATATAGCAGAAGAACCTCTACCCTGCAGAAGCTGAACGCCTACATTCTGATAACTCCTCTGATTTCCCACAGGACCATGACTCCATTATTGCACTTCAAAATATAACTTCAAAGACTGTCACTGGTCTCGCCTTTTCCTGAGACCTTCCCCATGGCCTCCAACTTCGTTGTTCCCCATCTAGCACAGCTCATTTACATGTTCCCCAAAGACTATCCCAGTAGATCGACTGTTTCAGGCTGCTCACTGTGTCACTGGACAAATTTCCTCTTGCGTTTACTTTTTCTCTTGGTCAGACTCTCCCCATTTACATCCATGATTCTTCTTATTTGCTCTGCCACCTTGATGACCTCAAGTTCCCCAGCACTAATTGTCTCCGTTTCACCAAGGTTCTTCTACACCTCCATCCCTCATCAGGATGATTTCTGGGCCTTCTACTTCTTCCTTGAACAACGGCCCAACCAGTCTCCATTCACTACTACCCTCACCACCTGGCTGAACTTGTTCTTATCTTTGAACAATTTCTCTTTTAACTACAAAAGCAAAATACTGCAGATGCTGGAAATCTGAAATAAAAACAGAAAATGCTGGAAATACTCAGCAGGTCAGGCAACATCTGTGGAGAGAGAAACAAAGTTAATGTTTCAAGTCGATGACCTTTCAGCAGAACTGGAAAAAGTTAGAGTCTCTTTTAACTACACTCCCTCCAGATAAAAGGTGTCACTAAAGGAACCCAGTTATGTCTGCTCTTTTGAGAAAGTTCCAATTTCTTCCTGACATCCTGTTACATTGATGACTATGTTAATGCTGCTTCCTGCTCTCACTTTGAAGATGAGAATTCACCAATTATGCTTCCAATTTCTACCCATCCCTCACCATTGCATGTTGACTCTTCCCTTTCTGGACTTCACTCTTTCCATTTCTCCCAATGGGCTTTCCATGGATATCTATTACAAGCCCACCTTCTGCCCTACTAGCCTCCACCGGTTGACATTACAGGTCCAGAAATTTCATCAGAACACAGTTCTGGCAAGGGGGTTCTATGTCCAAGGTGTTCATGTGTTTCTTCTCTTTTTCGGACTGGCACCCCTACTGCATGCTTGCAGAATTTTTCTGTTTTCATTTCAAACATTCTGCATCTGCAGGTTCTTGCCTTTTTAATTGTGGGGGCCTTTCCTATATTTTTTTATATTAGCTAAACAGAGGGATCTGTGGATGGCATACTAGAGGTGACTATGTGGAGTCACCTCTGGTATCAATTGATTTCAGATGAATTCAAAACTATTGAAGTTGAAATTTGTATATTTTTCTGTAAGTTTTTAAATAGAAATATGTGCTTGTCTGTATAGACAGATCCCTTAATACAGACATTTAAACCACATACTTTATTAAAGAGGGACAGAAAACTGAAATCGTGAGCACAAAATAAGACAGTTTCTCAAAGTCTCTCTGCTATTAACATGATGCGGAGATGCCGGCGTTGGACTGGGGTGGACAAAAATGAGAAGTCGCACAACACCAGGTTATAGTCCAACAGATTTATTTAAAATTACAAGCTTTCGGAGCTATCCGAAAGCTTGTAATTTTAAATAAATCTGTTGGACTATAACCTGGTGTTGTGCGACTTCTCATTTTTGCTATTAACATAGATAGGTAGAGCTCTAACTAAAATAACCAGTTTTAATTCATAAACCATACTAACAAAGGGAGACAGCACTGAGGATAATAACTCTCTTTACCGTATGCAAGGTTGTCTGATAATTCAGCAGACTATGATGCCATCTTATACTCCACTGTAGGCAAGAATAATAATAAATCTGCAAGGTATCATAATAACAATACCAATACCAAAGCTGTATACTTCATAACTCAGCTTGAGTACCTTCACTTTCTCAACATGGTGCATAGGAAAGAGCAGAGGAGTGGGACTAATTGGATACCTCAGAGTTGGAACAGGCATGATGGGCCGAATGGCCTCCTCCACAATGTGATCTCTGTGGTGAGAAGTTTGCCTTTTTCGACGTTCAATTGATTTCAGCACTCTGTAATGGGAATTCCGAGTGCAATGCTGCTGTGACGTCATCAAGCTGTCTAAGCAGCCAATCACATTGCAGAATTCTCACAGACAGGAAACGAGGAAATGCTTTTATCCAGACTTTTAAAAAATGTTACAGACAGCAAAATAAAGATTGGGACTCTCACATGGGAATAAGGTAGAAGCTGAAATATCACGAACAAACTTTAAAAAAAAGTTTTTTAAAAATTGTAATTTTTATCAAAATGGAGAAATTTGACACTCCACAAATATAAAAATTAGTTTTTCAGGGCAAGAATATTTGTTTACCAGTTAATACGCTGTTAAAATCCCAGTTACACCTATTCTAACAAGGCTTAACATTTAATGGTTAATGACCTTTCGTCAGAACATGAAATGTTAACTCTCTTTCTCCACAGATGCTGCCTGACCTGCTGAGTATTTCCAGCATTTTCTGTTTTTATTTCAGATTTCCAGCATCCGCAGTATTTTGCTTTTGTATTAACGTTTAATGGGGTATTTAACAGCGATATTAGCGCAGAAAAGCCCAGGTTTTCATCAGTTCCACTGATTTCATTGATTGCCAGCTGTGGGGGGAGGGTGGTTCACAGCATAGCCAGTGCCGGAGTAGTGAATGACTGACCGCAACTTCAGGATTTCCGCGTTTAGATGCGCATATGCAAAATCCTGAAGTTGCGGTCAGTTTCAGTGGGGTAATGATGGCGAATGCTGTGAGTTCGCCGTCATTACCCACTGCAAATTCCGGGCCAAAAAACCATGGCTCTGCCTGCTATTTCAGGTAGGCATAAAAGATCCCAAGTCACTATTCAAAGAAGAGCAGTGAGCTCTCCCAATGGTTTGACCAGGATTCCTTCCTCAACCAACACCTGCAAAAAACAGATTCATCTAATTTTCTGTTCGTGGAACATTGCTGTACACAATTGGTCTACAAAACAACATTGATTGCACTTCAAAAGCAATTAGTTGGTTGTGAAGCACTCTGGGGTATACTGAGGATGTGATAAAGTGCTATATAAATGCAAGCTCGCTCTTTCCAGTGCAAAAGCTGCATGTGGCTTTAATACATTCTTAGGTATAACCCTACATGGTTGATACAATTATTTAAGAAACAATTTTCAGATGTGACAGTTCTGCAACACTAAGGCATGGGGAGAGCAAACTCAACTCTGTGATTGGCTAACAAAGCTTTAACAAACCACTGATCTGCTCACAGGTAACAATGCATTGAGATTGTTTATCAGTGCTTCTCTATTTAAATGTTCCACCTAATGGGGTGACTAATCTAATTGAATTTTTGATGAAGTAACAAAGAGGATTGATGAAGGGAATGCAATGGATGTTGTCTACATGGATTTTCGGAAGGCGTTTGACAAAGTACCACATAGAAGGCTAGTTAACAAAATTGAGGCTCATGGAATAGGTGGGTCAATAGCAGCTTGGATAAGGAATTGGCTTAAGGACAGAAAACAGCGAGTTGTGGAAAATGGCTGTTTTTCAGACTGGAGGATGGTAGACAGTGGTGTTCCCCAAGGGTCAGTGCTGGGGCCACCAATGACCTGGATATTGGAATACAGAGTAGAATTTCTAAATTTGCCGATGACACCAAACTTGGGGGTGTGGCAAACAGTGATGATGATATCAATCGACTGCAACAGGACATAGAAAGGCTAGCAGAATGGGCAGACAAGTGGCAGATGGAATTTAATACAGAGAAGTGTGAGGTGATGCATTTTGGCAGAAGGAACAGGGAGAGGCAATATACACTTAATGGCACAGTTTTAAAGAGTGTGCAGGGACAGAGGGACCTGGGAGTTAATGTACATAGGTCCCTGAAGGTGGCAGGACATATTGAGAGAGTGGTTAACAAAGCATATGGGATCTTGGGCTTCATAAATAGAGGTATTGAGTTCAAAAGTAGAGAAGCTATGCTAAACCTTTATAAAGTGCTGGTTAGGCCACAACTGGAGTATTGCATCCAGTTCTGGTCACGACACTTTAGGAAGGATGTGAAGGCCCTTGAGAGGGTGCAGAGGAGATTTATCAGAATGGTTCCAGGGATGGGGGCTCTTAGCTACAAGGACAGGTTGGAGAAGCTAGATTTGTTTTCATTAGAGCAAAGGAGGTTGAGGGATGATTTGATAGAGGTGTACAAGATTATGACGGGTTTGCATAGGCTAGACGGGGAAAGGCTGTTCCCACTAGTTGATGGTACAAGAACTAGGGGACACAGATTTAAGGTTGTGGGCAAGAGATACAGGGGGGATGTGAGGGAAAACTTTTTTATGCATCGAGTGGTGAGGACCTGGAACTCGCTGCCGACAGAAGTGGTGGAAGCGGAGACAGTCGATGTTTTCAAGGGGAGACTGGATAGACACTTGAGGGAAATAAACTTGCAGGGCTACGGGGATAGAGCGGGGGAATGGGACTGACTGGATTGCTCTACAGAGAGCCGGCACAGACTCGATGGGCCGAATGGCCTCCTTCTGTGCCGTTATGACTCTGACTCTATGACTAATGCTGCTCCAAATAATAGGCACTCCAGTAAGTATATCAGTTTGAATGTATTTGTTTTGTTAAATAACACCTATCAAATAACAAAATCAACTTTGTGATTGCTTAACACAGCTACATAAAATGACTAATGTGCTCACAGACAAACACCTTCTCAATACTGGCTAACAGAGACACACACTCCATTATGGTAGAAGAACTGTCTTTCGATATCTATGAATTTCAAAAATATTATTTTTGTATCAGATTAAATGATTGAAAAATATACAAATTCAATTTTTGCTGGATACTGTCTTTTTAAAATCTCTTTCTGAAAACATTATGCCTGAAGCCCTGAAGATTGATACAAAGCTGAAGCTCACTACAGAACTAATTAGACCAATCTGGCTAGTGTTTATTACCTCATATGCAGCTTTTCAGATGAGATTGTAAATCAATAGATTGGTTTCACTTCACTTCTCTATTCATTTCTATAACCTTGTTAAAAAAGTGGAACGGGTTAGCTCATTAGAAGAATTAATGCCCTTGCCATGGATAGTACTGGAGCTACAATATGTCACATTGGAGAGCAGCATTAACCACTATGACAGTTTTCCTTTTTACCTTTGCATTGAGATAATATTTAATGGCTGAACATTGCTTGTGTGAGATGGACAAGAAGTTTTATAAAAGAAATAAAGTCATCCATGATGGCCAAAATTAGGCTCATACATTTGTTAGAGGTAAAGAGGATATGTAATTAGGGGCAGGGGAGTGGAAGTGGGTTAAATGTTAACAACTTGGATAGTCCCAAGCTATACCTAAGCTGGTCCTGCTGTAGATGCAATTTGTACTTGCCTGCTCTCTGTCTCTGTTGATTCTCTAGAACTTTTATCATATATGTCATCTCTATATTACCATATTCTTCCAGGTACCCAAAGCAAATTATCTATTTTTAAACTCAGTTGCTACCATTATAATGGCATCACACTAATAGCTACTACTTTTCAAACCACTGTTAATCAACTATTTTATGTAGGACTAAGTCTTTACTTATTAATACAAGCTGATCACCTGTAGGTTTGCTTATGGTGAGTTGGAGGTTATGCTGCCGCAAGGGAGAACTGGGTGCTTGGGTGTGAGAGTGGTGCACACGGCTGCTGAAAGGATTTAGAAAAAAGTTTGTGGAAGATGTGCTCTGAGACAGTGAAGTATGTGTTTTTTTGAAAGAGCCAATCAGGATTTTTTGTTTGTTGGACATTTTGAATGTGTAATGAACACATACTGCATGCAAGACTTTTAGATGTATAAATAGATCTCCCATGATATTGATCATGGATACAAATTTAAAAAATAAATTGAATACATAAATAGATGTACTCCTCACCCTCTGCAGGACTTGCTTAGAACTCGGGAGAGAGAGGAGCAGCAGCCTGAACTTTTACAAGGTCCTGGACTTTGAGGACACTTAGCTTTGGATCACTTTGATTCTCACTAATTGAAACTTGACACAGATAGGAGATCAACAGTTTCCTCTTTTGGTTTCCAATTGGGACAGTCTGGAGCTTGGGTTCCACAGCTATTAGCCAACACTTCTGCAGAATGGAATTGCCTCAGTCATTTCCTGTGATGCAGTGTTCTGTGGCAGGATATTGCTTCATCAAGTACCCCAGTAAAGAACTTGCACACTCCAGACAGTCAGAGCAGATAAACATGTTAGAATTGTACTTTACAGGCCCCTTTACCTTATAGCCTGAGCAGTTTGGGTGTTGGGAGAATGACACCAAAACAATTTCCTTGTGTCATTCTCCAATTTTCATATTTTGAATGTCTGTTGGTTGCCACTCAGGAACAAGGAGACCAGCTCTTCTGCGCATGCTGAGGTGCCCCTGTATGCTTCAAAGAACCATTATTTTCCATTTTTGAAGATTTTCTCCTAAATTCATTTGTATTTTTGCATCTTGGTACACTGTCTATATTGACAGCATAAATATTCTGTTTTCACATGGATCACATTTTAAAGGGCTAGCCCCATGCAACATATGGATGGTGATGCACTGAACTGACTTGGTGTGTTTAAGTCAGTCATGGGTGAGGTCATGCTTCTAGTAGCAGAATGCAAGACCCACAAAAAACAAGTCTCTGCTGCTGTTTGACCAGTCAGTTTATACACGTCAGCGGTTAGTACGCGAGACCTGTGAATCGACAACACTGGATAAGGTAAAAGCATCTAAACTCATCATTAGCCTCTGCATTGCAAGTCTAATGTTGTACAGCTATGACAATTTTATCCAATTTATTTTATATTCTTCCTAACAAACAAAGGTAAATAAAATTATTACACGTTTTCTCATGCCCATATACCATTTTCAAAACAAGGACATTTAAAATAAATCTGTGTTCAGGAGATGATGATAAATTATTATACCAGCAGATTTATAATAGGCTTCACTGTGGATTGGGCTTCAGAGGCCAACAGCAGAAGGAACTGTAGGTTTAAACACTGATCCTGATTATATACTAAGATAAATTAGATAAAATAATGGATAAGTACAGCTGGACAGAGAACACATTTCCAAGTGGATTAAAATAATAAATACCAGGAATTTTAAGGTTGGCAAAATACAATGAAGGTTTCCTTTATCCTAGAACCATCAAGAAAAAGCATTCAGACAGGAAAACCGGGAGAATGGAGTGAATTCTTGCTCCAACTGAAAATTTTATTGACGTGGAGACTAATGTTTCTAATTTGTGTTAATGAAGGGGGTGTTATACCGATCATGAATTTCTGAGTTGCATGTTTGTTCCCTGGAAGATTTATTAATCACCCACCTTGCAGATGACAGCTTGGCGTGGACTATTCATTTCTTAGGAGGCTGAAGATGAACTGATTTATAATTCAAGCTGGAAATAATGAACAATTTTCTAACTTTTGATATAAGCTTGTCAAACATATAAGGCATTGTCCATATCCCATCTGGAGTACGGTGTGCAGTTGTCAAATAATCACAGGAAGGGGATATCATTATCTTTGGGATGGTACAAATGTATTAAAAAAATTATATCGACTGGGATAGTAACAGTGTAAAGGGCAAAGAGGGGGAGGAATTCCTGAAATGTATACAAGAGAACTATCTTGATAATGTGTTTCCAGACCAACGAGGAAGGAAGCAGAGCTCGATGTAGCTCTGGGGAATGAAGTGGGGGAGCATTTGGGGTACAGTGATCATATCATCAGGTTTAGAATAGTTATAGAAAAGGGCAAAGAACAATCATGTGTAAAAATACTTAACTGGAGGAGGACTAACTTCAGTGAGTTGATAAGGGGATCTGGCCCAGGTGGATTGGAATCAAAGTTTGGTAGGCAAAACAATAATTGAACAATGGGAGGCCTTCAAGGAGGAGCTGGTTTGGGTACAGAACAGACACAGTCCCACGAAGGGGAAAGGAAGGGCATCCAAAACTAAAGCTCCCTGGATGACTAAAGATATAGGGGGGGAAATTCGGTATCGCCCCGTTTGGGGCGCAATTATCGGCCAGGTGCAAAGTTTAGCGCCTGGAGCTAATTGTCGCCTCCGACTGCAAACTTGGCTTCTATCGCCCCTGGAGGTGATTGGAGCGCTAAATCAGGCGCTACACACCTCTCAAGGCGCTAATGTCGAGGAGCGAGGCGCTACCTCAGCGCGCTGGCGAAGCTCATGTGATGTCAGTTAGCAATGGAACACAGACACACTGGCGCCGGTCAATTCTTAAAGGGGAGGGTCGATCTTGCTCTTCATCCACACCCTGCTCATTGCAGCCTTGAATCTCGGCCTGGAGAGACCTGTGCATCAATTCTGCTGGTAAGAACAATGGAGAGGCCCAGGGAAAGAGCTGAGAGTGCAGCTACCATAGTTTCTCCCAAATCGATGCAAGGAAGGTCAAATCAAAATGAACCTGCAAAGTGCTGCTCAGTACCCAAAACTCCTTCTCACAGTGTTGAATCTCTCCAGATGTCTGTCTCTCTCTCAGAATGCGTGGTGCAAAAATGTCGCCGACAAAAAAAGGCAGGAAGCGGCCGCCTTTAAATAGCGCTCCCCCCAGTCCCTTCCTGACTGCAAAACATTCCCCTCTACCTGTTGTTGCTAGTGGCAGACGGAAAGGCAGGGGGCGCCACTCAATATCTGGTCCGGGGCGTTGCACACTCGACTGATGTCACGATCTGCGGGCGCAGGAGATCGTGGCAGTAGCGTTTAGCGCCGCTGCAAAATGTCTAGTCAATTTCGCGAGCGGCGCAAACATCGCTGCGCCCGGGCCCATTAGCGCCCTCATAGAGATTAAAATGAGGGAGAAAAAGGAGGAGGCTTATGACAAATAAGGTTCATAATACAGTAGAGGACCAAGTTGAATACATAAAGTACAGGGAATATCTAAAAAAGGGAATGAGGAGAAAAAAGAGAGTATCAGAACAGATTAGTGGCCAACATAAAAGGGAACCCAAAAGTCTTTTAGAAACATATAATGTAAAAGCGTAGTGAAAGGAAGGGTGGTGCCGATTAGGGACCAAAGAGGAGATATTCTTGTGGAGGCATAGCTGAGGTATTAAATAAATACTTTGCATCTGTCTTTACTAGAGAAGAGGATGTTGCCAATGTCACAGTAAAGTAGGAGGTAGTAGCGATTTTGAATAGGATAAAAATAGATTTAAAAGATGTACTTAAAAGGTTCGGAGTCCTCCACGTAGAAAGATCACCTGGTCTGGATGGGATGCATCCTAGGTTACTGAGGGAAGGGAGGAAATTGTGGAGGCTCTGGCCACAATCTTCCAATCCTCCTCAGATAAGGTGATAGTTCCAGAGGACTGGAGGATTGCAAATGTTACACCCCTGTTTAAAAAAGGGGAGAGGGATAAACCCGGCAACTACAGGCCAGTCAGCCTAACGTCGGTGGTGAAGAAACTTTGAGAGACAATAATCCGGGACAAAATTAATTGGCACTTGGAAAAGTATGGGCTAATAAATGAAAGTCAGCATAGAGTTGTTAAAGGCAAATCATGTTTGACTAACTAGATTGAGATCTTTGATGAAGTAACGGAGAGAGTTGATGAGGGTAGCGCGGTTGATGTCGTGTGTATGGACTTTCAAAAGCCGTTTGACAAATTACCACATAATAGATATGTTAGCAAAATTAAAGCCCATGAGATTAAAGGGACAGTGGCAGCATGGAAATGAAATTGGCTAAGGGACAGAAAGCAGAGATTAGTGGTGAACAGTTGTTTTTAAGGCTGGAAGGAAGTATATAGTGATGTTCTCCAGGGATCAGTATTAGGACAACAACAGAAAACGCTGGAAAAACTCAGCAGGCCAGGCAACATCCGTGGAGAGAGAAACAGAGTTAACGTTTCAGGTTGAAACCCTTCATCAGAACTCTGACGAAGGGTTTCGATCTGAAACGTTAACTCTGTTTCTCTCTCCACGGATGTTGCCTGGCCTGCTGAGTTTTTCCAGCGTTTTCTGTTGTTGTTTCAATTTTCCAGCATCCGCAGTATTTTGCTATCGTATCAGTATTAGGACCACTGCTATTTTTGATATATATTAATGACCTGGACTTGGCATACAAGGCATAATTTCAAAGTTTCCAGAAGACATGAAACTCGGAAATGTAGTAAATAGTTAGGAGGATAGTAACAGACTTGAGGAGGACATAGACAGACTGGTGAAATGGGCAGACACATGGCAGATGAAATTTAATGCAGAGAAGTGTGAAGTGATACATTTTGGTAGGAAGAATGAGGAGAAGCAATATAAACAAAATGATATAATTTTAAAAGGGGTGCAGGAACAGAGAAACCTAGGGGTTTATGTACACAAATCCTTGAGGATAGAAGGACAAGTTGAGAAGGCTGTTAAAAAGCACATGGGATCCTTGGCTTTTTTAATCGAGAAGTCGCACAACACCAGGTTATAGTCCAACAGTTTTATTTGAAATCACAAGCTTTCGGAGCTATCGATCGCCCCTTCCTCAGGTGAAGTAAAGAGATACAGAATCGCCAAAGCATATATAGATAGAGAACAATGCATGTGTTACTTACAAAAGCAGACGACTACATTTAAATCACCCTGACTGTTTATCTGCCGAGGTGTGACAAAAGGCAATCAGGTCACATCAAAGACATAGCAAGATACAACTGAGACAATGAGGTGGAGCCACAGGGGGTCCAATGTGTCAAAAGCCGCAGTATGGGAAACGATAAACTTTAAAATTTTTACTTTTTTACTGGGAATCACATCTGTTAACAAGCCAACGACGACTCGAGTCTGGATCACGTCATGTATCGTGACATAAACCCAAGATCCCGGTTGAGGCCGTCCTCATGAGTGCGGAACTTGGCTATCAGTTTCTGCTCGATGATTTTGCGTTGTCGTGTGTTTCTAAGTCCGCCTTGGAGAACGCTTACCCGCAGATCCGAGGCTGAATGTCCTTGATTGCTGAAGTGTTCCCCGACTGGGAGGGAACACTCCTGCCTGGTGATTGTTGCGCGGTGTCCGTTCATACGTTGTCTCAGTGTCTGCATGGTCTCGCCGATGTACCATGCCGCGGTGCATTCTTTCCTGCAACGTATGAGGTAGACAACGTTGGCCGAGTCACATGAGTATGTACCATGTACCTGGTGGGTAGTGTCCTCACGTGTGATGATGGTATCTGTGTTGATGATCTGGCATGTCTTGCAGAGGTTGCCGTGGCAGGGTTGTGTGGTGTCGTGGTCGCTGTTATCCTGAAAGCTGGGTAATTTGCTGCGAACGATGGTACTTCTGAGGTTAGGCGGCTGTTTGAAGGCAAGTAGTGGAGGCGTGGGGATGGCCTTAGCGAGGTGTTCGTCGTCGAGGGCATCCTGAAACCCATCGTACAGGGAACCCCCAGCTTCTGCCGTGACACCACAGACTTCTTACAGAAACTCAGCACCCACGGACCAGTTGAACCAGGAACACTCCTCGCCACGATGGACGTATCGGCACTCTACACCAGTATCCCCCACGATGACGGCATCACTGCGACAGCCTCAGTACTCAACACCAACAACAGCCAATCTCCAGACGCCATCCTACAACTCATCCGCTTCATCCTTGACCACAATGTCTTCACCTTCGACAACATTTTTTTACCCAAACACACGGAACAGCCATGGGGACCAAATTCGCACCCCAATACGCCAACATCTTCATGCACAAGTTCGAGCAAGACTTCTTCGCTGCACAGGACCTCCAGCCAACGCTGTACACCAGATACATCGACGACATTTTCTTCCTTTGGACCCATGGTGAAGGATCACTGAAAAGACTACACGATAACATAAACAAGTTCCATCCCACCATCAAACTCACCATGGACTACTCCTCAGAATCGGTTTCATTCCTGGACACACGAATCTCCATCAAAGACGGACACCTCAGCACTTCACTCTACCGCAAGCCCACGGACAATCTCACGATGCTCCACTTCTCCAGCTTCCACCCTAACCACGTTAAAAAAGCCATCCCCTATGGACAAGCCCTGCGAATACACAGGATCTGCTCAGACAAGGAGGAACGCGATGGACACATACGGACGCTGAAAAACGCCCTCGTAAGAACGGGATATGACGCTCGACTCATCGATCGACAGTTCCGACGGGCCACAGCGAAAAATCGCATAGACCTCCTCAGAAGGCAAACACGGGACACAACCAACAGGGTACCCTACGTCGTCCAGTACTTCCCCGGAGCGGAGAAACTACGCCATGTTCTTCGCAGCCTCCAACATGTCATCGATGACGACGAACACCTCGCTAAGGCCATCCCCACGCCTCCACTACTTGCCTTCAAACAGCCGCCTAACCTCAGAAGTACCATCGTTCGCAGCAAATTACCCAGCTGTCAGGAGAACAGCGACCACGACACCACACAACCCTGCCACGGCAACCTCTGCAAGACATGCCAGATCATCAACACAGATACCATCATCACACGTGAGGACACTACCCACCAGGTACATGGTACATACTCATGTGACTCGGCCAACATTGTCTACCTCATACGTTGCAGGAAAGAATGCACCGCGGCATGGTACATCGGCGAGACCATGCAGACACTGAGACAACGTATGAACGGACACCGCGCAACAATCACCAGGCAGGAGTGTTCCCTCCCAGTCGGGGAACACTTCAGCAGTCAAGGACATTCAGCCTCGGATCTGCGGGTAAGCGTTCTCCAAGGCGGACTTAGAAACACACGACAACGCAAAATCATCGAGCAGAAACTGATAGCCAAGTTCCGCACTCATGAGGACGGCCTCAACCGGGATCTTGGGTTTATGTCACGATACATGACGTGATCCAGACTCGAGTCGTCGTTGGCTTGTTAACAGATGTGATTCCCAGTAAAAAAGTAAAAATTTTAAAGTTTATCGTTTCCCATACTGCGGCTTTTGACACATTGGACCCCCTGTGGCTCCACCTCATTGTCTCAGTTGTATCTTGCTATGTCTTTGATGTGACCTGATTGCCTTTTGTCACACCTCGGCAGATAAACAGTCAGGGTGATTTAAATGTAGTCGTCTGCTTTTGTAAGTAACACATGCATTGTTCTCTATCTATATATGCTTTGGCGATTCTGTATCTCTTTACTTCACCTGAGGAAGGGGTGATCGATAGCTCCGAAAGCTTGTGATTTCAAATAAAACTGTTGGACTATAACCTGGTGTTGTGCGACTTCTCATTTTTGTCCACCCCAGTCCAACACCGGCATCTCCGCATCATGACCTTTATTAATCGAGGCACAGAATACAAAAGCAAGGAAGATATGCTAAACCTTTATTAAATACTGGTTAGGCCTCAGCTGGAGTATCGTGTCCAATTCTGGGCACCACACTTTAGGAAGGATGTCAAGGCCTTAGAGAGGGTGCAGAAGAGATTTACTAGAATGGTACCAGGGATGAGGGACTTCAGTTATGTAGAGAGATTGGAGAAGCTGGGATTGTTCTCCTTAAAGCAGAGAAGGTTAAGAGGAGATTTGATAGAGGTGTTCAAAATCATGAACAGTTATGATAAGAGTAAATAAGGAGAAACTGTTTCCAGTGACAGAAGGGTTGGTAACCAGAGGAAACAGATTTAAGGTGATTGGCAAAAGTACATGAGGAAGCATTTTTTTTTATGCAGCGAGTTGTTGTGATCTGGAATGTGCTGCCTGAGAGGGTGGTGGAAGCAGATTCAATAGTAACTTTCAAAAGGGAATTGGATAAATACTTGAAGGAAAAAAAAATACTGGGCTATGGGGAAATAGCAGGGGAGTGGGACTAATGGGATAGCTCTACCAAACAGCCGGCACAGGCACAATGGGCCAAAGATTCTATGATTCCAGTTATCAGAATTTAAGTCATGCAGAAATGTCAAGGAAATTGGACTTTTTTTTGGAAAAAATAATTTAAAGTAATCTAATTAGAGTTTTCAAGATTATGAAGGGAATTAACAAAATTGATCCAAGCAAATTGTTCAGGGTTCAATTGCCAGGGATACAAGAATGAAATGGGATGTCCGGCAGAAGGGTTGAACTGTAGAACAAGTTAACAGGGAATACTATTGATGTGGACAGCATTAATGGTTTCAAAAAACAATTTTTGAAAACAAAAGGAATTTAGGGACGGGGTGAGAAGGCAGGTAAACAGAGTTGATCACTGAAAAGGCCTAATGGTCTTTTCATGTTCCTAGAAATCACCTTTTCTTTCTCTAAGCATTTTTCTCCCCTCCCTTCCCCTTCTCTTCTGAAGGTATCTGACCTCCTTGGAATATAGTAATATATGCTTTTGGGCACTCTTGGCACTTTGTCCAAGTTTCCATTGTTTATATGTGAGCCTTGGAAGCAGGCTATTGGAGTGGAGGATACATCACAGCCAAATCTGATCTTGCCCTCACTCGATATCCATGTGCTTGCACTTCCAACAGGGCATACACAGCATAGCAATCAGGAGTGGGAATCCTGGCTACAATTCCCATCCTCATCCAGGGTGATGAAGCCCAATTGCAGTACTGCAACCGCCACCCTGGCAGAGGCCAGGTAACTCAGCACAGACCCAGTCTTTGAACTTGGGATCTTCCTGGTTTGCATGTTTCAACTACTCACTCTGAGCCATCAAAGGAGTAATTCTTATATAATGCATACTTTCCTGACATCTGTACTTGTGTGCATTCAACACTGGGAGTTGTAGGTTCTAAAGAACTGAGCTATGCATGATAAATGGTGTTCATCTTGTTACTCCAGCCCACTTTCCAACATCTCTCTCTCCCCGTTACTATATATCCTTTCAACCCCTTTTCCTTCATCCAACTATCCAATCTAATCTTGAATGCTGACATAGTTTCTGCCTCCACCACTAACCCTGGAAGTGAATTCCACAGCCTTGCAATGCTGTGTGAAGACGTTTCTGCTGCCCTCTGTTCTAAATCTCTTACATTTAACCTCGTATCTATGGCCTCTTGTTATGACCCCTCAATTACTGAAAACAGTCTGCTTCTATCCTATTTCATTCTTACATAATGCTTATATCTACCCTTTTTCATACTTTCACAATTTTCAACACTTCCATTATATAGTCCCTACTTGTACTGGCTCTCCAGTCTGTGTTTTCTGGTCTACTCTCCAATATTGCTGTTTCTGCTGCCTGTACTCTCTCTATCTTCATACTCTGGAATAATTTGCGGACACGTGCAGTTAGTGTAGATTTGCTGCAAGCATTCAAAAGGGAGCTGGAAAAATTCCTAAAAGTGATTAACGTATCTACAAATAGAAGATAAGTGGATCATTGGGGGAAGGGTGGGGGGGGGGGGGTGGAGGCGGGGTTGAGTCACCCAGTCAACACAATCTCTTGTTGGAGCTTACTTGATTGACTTCAGGGTTTAGAGAGAAATTTCCTGCGTTTTTTCTAAATTTAGGTAAGGATTTTTCTTTTTTTGTTGACTCTCCTAGGAGATTACGTGGCTCTGGGAGTGGGATAGAGGGGAATGGGGCTGATGGTATGTGGAAGTTGCACTGTTCTAGTCTTTTCCTGTCCTTGTTCATATCGTCTGTCCTGATTTAGTTAATCAGGTAGTGAGGGAGCTACATATGACCTCGGGGGTCCTGGCCTAAGGGGAGGTGGAAGTTGCAGGATTCCCATTCTGATCATAGTTAGTAACTCCTGTTAGAAAGCACGAGTAAACAGACATCTGATTGGGCATGCCTATGATGGCCCCACAGTTAGGTTGGCTACAGATATTCACTATCTGGGATCACACATGAATGGTGAATTGGTCAAGATGCCAAAGGGTTAACAATTATCCCAGTATGAATCGGTACCTTCGGTGGAGCACAGGAGCGAAGAGGACAAGTTGGATATTCTTGTTTTAAAGGACCTCAAGCTCAAAAGAAAGGAAATTATATTCTCTCACACCTGCCTCATGCCTGATAGAAATTAAGTTCTACATAAACAATTAGGTGTTGATGAGGAGGTCAGAAAATAATTGAAAGAAAATAGATAAGAGGAAATATATTTGAATAAATACATAGATTCATTAAAAAGGAAGTTCAACAAAAAAAGAATATAAGGGAAGAAGGTGAAGGAAAAAAATATAATATTTGAAACATATGCTAACAAGTTCAAGCTTGCAACAGCTGAGTGACTAAAAGACAATGCCAAGTACTATAATTAATGTTAGTTCAGAAAAAGTGTTAACCTTGTCATACTTTTTAAAATAATTTATATTCTGGGCACAGAAAGGTTGCTTAAAACATAAGACTTAAAACATTTTTTTAAAGAAAAGGCAATATTTAGTCAAATACAACATTTTGAAGGGTTGTGGAGCCTCCACTGGGATACAAAGCAGTAGCCTCATTTCATGACAGAACAAGGCTTGTTTTGAAAGGTTTGACAGGTTGAGAGGCAGTTAGGCTGGACTGGATTTTCAGCCTGACTGCTTCTCTTCCTGTGAAGGTTCTCCAGGGCTTTCAACTTCTTTCACAGTGCAGTGATTGGTAACTAATGAAGTAGGCACAAATCATGTTGCCTCTCCTATTGCTTACTTTCTCTCTCTTTGTAGTTCCCCTCCTTCAACTTTCATCTATCTATTCAACATTATTAAAACTGCGGCTGAAACCTGGAAGATCATAAAATGGTACATTTTAAAAGGATTCACATTTTGAGGTTTTTTACATAGTTGAACATATTCCAAATACCCCAAGACATTTGTGTGAAGAACTCTGATTTCAGACTAAATTTTCCTTTTACTAATTCGAACATGGGCACCCATGTTCTACTCCCACAATTTAATTTAAAGTAATATTCCAGATCTACCTTTTCCATTTCCTTGACTATCTTTGTCAGCCTTTGCTCAGTTATAGCACTCTTGTCTGAGTCCAAAGGTCATGGGGGAAAAATTCGGTTGCTTTGCGCCGCCAGTTAGCGCCCTGAGGGGGGGCTAATGGGGCACAAAGCAAGTAGCGCCCGGGCGCAGCGCCACGAACGCCTCCCACAAACTTTAGCGGGAGGTTAGCGGCGGCAGTAGCCGGTAGCACCCCACTTGCGCCCCGGCTGCAAACACGGCTTGCGTCCCCAGACCTACCGCCGGACGCTATGTCCGACAGCGTCTGGGTGGCGTTTTTGCGGCCGGGGCGGCGATAATTAAAGGGCAGGTGCCGAGCGGCCTTTTTTCTTTTGGGCCGCCTGCCAGCACCTGCCCACTCTGGTCTCCTCCTGCGGGGTGCCGGCCGTGATCTGTCAGACCGGCAATCCTCTTGAGAGGGGAGGGAGGCCTGCAGTACCGCGGCGCTACGGCTGGCGTGCGTGGCGCTGCTGCACTTAGCACCGCGATATTCAATGGGCGTGCCCCAAGAGGGAGGGGGAGCACTTCCAGTAGTGCCCCGCCTCCTGCTTGGGGCGCTACCATTGAATCTCGGGCGCGGGGGCGCTAACTGTTTCAGGCACTAAAAGTAACGCCCCGGCGAAGTTATCGCCCCAAAGGGGGCGCAAGCCAATTTCCCCCCCCCCCGCCATGAGTTTAAACCCAACTTCAAAGACTTGAGCATATATTCTAGGCTGACACTTTTCAGTGCAGTACTGAGGGAGCGCTGCACTGTCATCATTGTGGATGAGTCATTAAACCGATGCCCCATCTGTCCTCTCAGATGAGCGTAGAAAACCTCATGGCACTATTCGAAGAATAGCAGGGTAGTTCTCCCAGTGACCTGGCCAACATTTATTCCTCAACCAACATCACATAAATAAAAAAAAACCAGATTATCTGGTCATTTATCTGATTGCTCTTTGTCGACCTTGCTGTTGCAAACAGGCTGCCACATTTCCCTACATTTGCAAGAGTGAGTACACTTCATTGGCCGTGAAGCACTTTGAGATGTCTTGAGGGTGTGAAAGGAGCTATAGAAATGGAAGTTTGTAAAATTTATTATATACCTCTTTACAATCAATTCTTAGATGCCTCCTTTCCAAGCTGAAAACTCAGAACCATGACACTAGGGATCAGCCCTGCGGCTCTTCTTTGCACTGCTTCTAAGGCCTGAATTATTTCTCAATGAGCAGAACTGAGCACAGTATTCATAGTATAGTCTGACCAGAAGACTCTGCAGTTTTATCATGACATCCTTTGATTTGCATTCTACTGTTTTGGCTACGTAGTTCAACATTCTATTGGCGTTGTTTATTGCTGCTCTGCACTGGTTGGACATGTTGATCATTGTGTCTGCTAAGACTCCAAGGTTGTTCTTTAACTTCATCCTTAGCTACTTCATAACCATTCATGGAGTGTGTTGCCTGGTTTTTCCTTTTATGTGCAGTAATTTATACTTGTCTGCTTTGCATTTCATCTACAATTGTTCTGCTCACTTACAATGTTTGCACAGCTGACTCTGTAATTTCTGAGCTACCTCGTCTGATTTTCATTGACCCTCCCTGTTTGGTATTATCTGTGAATTTGACTAATGCGCACTGAATTTCGGAATCCGGTCATTCAAGTAAATTAGAAACAGTCGGGGTCCCAACAATGGGCACAGTACTAATTATTTCCCCCCATCCCAACATAACTCCTCCAAAAAGGAGCTGCTATTTTTTTCACCCAGCATCTAATTCTTCTATTAATTTCCAAAATTTACCCTGAATCCTCACAGTTGAGTTTAACTAACAGTTTTTGAGTGGAACTTTGTCAAAATCCTTTTTGATGTCTAGACACAACATATCGTATGGTTTTCCACAGTCCACTTGGCTTGTCATTTCCTCAAAGGAGTTAAGGAGGTTGTTCAGGCAGTATATACCCCTTCTGAATCCATGTTGAGTTCTGTTTGTTTGGTTATTACTGTATAGATAATCCTCAAGCATATTCCTAATAATTGATTCCAGCAGTTTATATGGAACGGAAGTAAGATTAATGGGTCCGTAGTTACCCGTGTCTCTTCCATCACCCTTTTTGAATATGGTCACCACATTAACTGCTTTCCAATCTACTGATACCTCCCCAAGATCTGGTGACTCCCTCATAATGATTGTCAGTGTCTCACAAATCTCCTCCCTAGTCTTTCTCAGCACTCGGATAAGTACTATTTATCTCGAGAGATTTATTTGTTTTGAGCCCTTTTAGTCTATCTAGGACTTTCATCCCATTTATATCAAAATCATTGATTTTTCACAGCTTATCTCATGTTGCTCTTGTCTTCCCTTGTGAAAATTTGAAGTAATAATTCAGAATATTTACAAAATTTGTGGTCAAGCTTATTTGTATCTTTTAATGTTCTCACCTCTTCTCTGACTGCCCTCTTACTACTGTAATACAGAAATAATTTTTTACTGTTACATTTTTCCTGTGCAATTATTTTTTTTCTAAGGTTCTCTTTGCTCCTCCATTCCTTTTAACATATTTCTGCATGTTTCTATAATCATCCCAATGAACCCATTTCTATTTCTCCCCTTAGGATTTGTCGAAGTCATTCTACCTTTTCATTTCACTTTTAAATTGTTAATCCATTTAGGTTCATGCTTGTTTAGTCTCAGCTTGTTAACTCCAACTTACTTTTTTGGTGGGGTTTTGCACTAGGTACTTTTACTACAGCAAGTTATCCTTCCCAACTGAAAATACCCATTGTCTTTTTTTTTATAAATAGTCTCATCTTTTTATTTCATCTTCCTTTCCTCCGGGCTAGATTTTGCTGGAGCAGGGCATCTCATGTCGTGCACCATTAGTTAGACTTGTTTGTGTGCCGTTTAGGTTTCTAAATTTTTTGCCTACAAAGTACGAGCTGATAATGGGCAACAGGACATCTGGGACCTTGGTGAACAACAGGGCAAACAGTGTATCTCCTTAACCAATGAGATTTAAGGATTGAGAAATTAAGAGGAAGGACTGAGAAGGAGATGTAAATTAGAGTGGGTGAATTTGTTGTCAAATCAGGTACAGAAAGAGAAATAAAGAGAGAGAAAGAAAAATTAGGTTGAGAGAGAAAAAGAGACAAAAAGGAAAAGTAAGAACATTTTTTTAAAATGTGACATTTTTAATATCTCCTAAAACAATTCACAACCTGAAGGAATGAGACTCAACACTTAGTTCACTTTTGGGGCAAGAGAGGTTGTTTGTCATTAACAATTATAACAGTTAAAAAGGTACTTACACTGTTAATTACTAGATTTAACTTTCTGTGGGTTGAGTGGGCAGTTAATGTGCAAATGCAGCAACTTCATGAAAATCGCAGGGAGGTTAAGCACAAAATGCTGTTTTCGCAAAGTTAGCAGTGGAGCAGTGCAAATCGGCCAGCAACTTGTGGCGATTCGCAATTCACAGGGTCTCTCTTCCTCGCTACAAGTTGCTGGCCTTTCTGCACTGCTCAGACGCAGTTATTTTTTCAGCAAAATCTGTCCCTCAGCCTTTTTACTTTTCCTTTTGAAAGCACATTTCTTTTTAAAATTTAATTTTACTTTTACTTTCATAGCTTCATGCCCTCAAGTTTCATCTTGATGCTTATTTGTTTTACCTTTTTCTTCACCCTCGTGTTCTTGTTTTTGAACTTTATTGCCCTCTTCTTTTTCATTTACAAAATTAATTTAATGACTTTCTTTTTTACTACTGAATATTTATCTAAACTAGTCATTGGGCCATTCTCACAATAGGACCTCATAAATAAATAAAATGACCAATGAATTCATAACCAAAGAGGTTTGGTTATAGTCCTGCATTTAGTTGCAAGCTCTGGGCTTTGGCACCCTATACAAATTCATCACCTCGTTCTTTGCTCGTACCAAGCCCCTAGGGTCAACCCACAAGTTATCTGTCCTTGTTACTGTAGTTCCTGGTTGCATTGTGTTGTTGCACTATCCAAAATATACCCATATAAAAATGGGGCTAATGTGCTTAAACCATCTAATCTACTTTCAACAAATTAGATTACTCACTGGAAGGTAGATAAAAGTTTGTTGTTTTCTCTAGGTTGAAAAGATACTGCAAATTACTTAAAATGTCACCACTATTGATAAGTTCTCCTGTACAATGCCAGGCAGTGACCCACAATATAAGGCAGCAGCCACCGTGACTTTGTATTTCAATCCTGATGACAACCAGTGGCCCGTGAGCAAGTCACTGCTTGGGATTTCGGCCCTAGACAATGGAAGAAGCCCCAAACATGCAGACAAACACATCTTGATACACTTGATGGGAGGGACAATAGCTTTATCAGTGCATCACTGATGTGAGGTTTGAAAAGTCAGAACATCTGCATCAGTTGTGCTAGTAATTAAATACTGCTGCAATTGATGAAGGCCCAGAATACTGAAGCAAACAATCTGAAATATTTACACTTCAAGCACACTCTGAAGATAAAAAAAAAACCTGGAACATGAATATACATATATTTTAGTGTGGCTCTGAAATGTTATTGCAGTTCTTGAAGGATTAATGCTTTTTTTTATATCTCCTATCAACTTCAGTCTGATAGTTTGATTCTACAGAATATCAAACATATTCACTGCAAACCTGACTCCCACAGGATTAAACCAGTTTGTATTCTGAGAGAAACCCACTGCACCACAGCAAGAACAGCTCCTTTGAATCCATCCAATTAACGACAACCCTGTAGGCATCTCCTGTTGCTATAGCAACATCACTGTCTAATCAATACTAGATGCTGGTTTCCATGGGGATTGTACCAGAGATTCAGGAATAATCTGGCAAAAATAACTGTATGAGAAAAATATTATTGCTGTATATAAGAAAACATTGACATTTCAAGGGAGTAAAATATTTAATACAAAGCAGAATTCGAGTATGAGTACTGAATTGCTTCCTGTCATTGTGGCAAAACTAACAGGTTTCCTATCACCAATGAATGATAACATTGCTTTTACTGTAGTTTTGTATGTGTTGCAAATACTATAAATGCATTTTAGCAATCAGTGTTTTTCAGGATTTTTAGCAAAATCCTCTTTTTTTAATTGTTTTTTCATGTCATTTTAGAGGAAAGGAAAAATCATTATCTTCTGGCATAAAGTGGCAGTTTCTGCTGCATTCAGAAAACAAGAGAAATTCATTTATTTAGAAGGGGAGTAACATTTTCTTTTACTCCTGCTTTCTCCTGAAGGCTTGATTGTTGGTACAGTTCTTTGGGTGCCAGCACCCTCCCAGTATTTCACTCAAGCAGCCATTCTTCATGGGTGAGCCTTGGGAGCAAGTGTTGTAACACCATTCAACCATTGAGACCAAGTCCAATCCTGTCTTCACCTGACATCAAGATATGTACACTTTTCAGCAGGGGTCACTGAATAATCATGGAACCCTGTCTGATATTTCCCCTCCCCTCCCCATTTCTATGACGTGGAGATGCCGGTGTTGGACTGGGGTGGATAAATGTGAGAAGTCGCACAACACCAGGTTATAGTCCAACAGTTTTATTTGAAATCACAAGCTTTCAGAACGCTGCTCCTTCGTCAGGTGACGAAGGAGCAGCGCTCCGAAAGCTTGTGATTTCAAATAAAACTGTTGGACTATAACCTGGTGTTGTGTGACTTCTCACATTTCCCCATTTCTAGCCAAGGGGCACTGAAACCAATTGTAGTACCCATGATGTCACCCTGGTTGAAGTTAGCCAAGTCAGCTGAGACGTAGGATCAGATCTGGAACCTTACTATTCTACATAGGAACAGGTGTAGGCCACTCAGCCCCTCGAGCCTGTTCCACCATTCAATTAGATCACGGTGATCTGTATCTTAACTTCAGTTACCCGCTTTGGTTCTTAATTCTTGTTGGGTCAACATCGCAGCAGGTGGTGTATTCACTCAATAAACAACCAGGGGGATCAGAGTATATTTTCTGCAGCAGATTAGCAGTATTAAAACGGCAAAATACATGCTTTGTAGTCGATAGGGCTATACATGCTGAAAAAAAGAATTTGCTGATGATTTTGAGATTTTACTTTAAATACATGCTTCTTAGGTAAGTAGTGGTCAGTAGGCATTAGTGCTGATGCTCTTTGGATTCAATGGCTGCTAAGGAATGTGGCTACAACCTCTCTCCCACCCACACCCAACTTGTATTATATATGTAACATAAACTTATCAAATAGGAGCTCTTAGCCACTTGTACAGGAGACATACACCATTGTTTTGGCAGATAAGGGGCATCTAACCTAAAGTCAAATGCAGGGATACACCCATGATGTGTTGGTGACCAGAAAAACATCGCTTGCACCAGTAGGTGCAGGTTTGTGCATCTAACATTTATGTGAAGGTACAGTATGTGTGCCAGATTTTAAGATATAATTTGATGAGATATTAAACAAATAAAAGCCGTCTCCTCCATCACTGACACAGTGTGCCCTGCTCTAAAATATCAGCTCTCATGCCAGGATTGCTGTGGAAAATAATTTACTCAGTTTAAAGCGTACTATAAACTATATGTCCAGGAAATATACATGTGCCATTGAATCAAAGGACACTTTTCAAAGCTCAAAATGAAGCAGCATAACACAACATGTAGCATAGAACAGTGTAGGGAACATGGACATCAACATTTATTTCTAAATCACTGCCAACTTTTTTCTGTACCTAAGGGACCTGGAACCATTGCAAAACTATAAATATAATTATGAATTATATGTCTTGAAGGATAAAAGTGCAGTTTTTTTTCTGTACTGCAATTTGGAAAATTACAAATTAAAAAAATGTAGTACAGATGCAATACTACAGACCATTAATGGCACTTCAACCTTTTCAACACCTATATTATCTGCTGATCATGATACCTTTCTTCTCAACATTGATCATATTGCCACTTTAAGCCCTGTGGTGAATTCAAATCAATATGTTAAGTATTAGAATTCAGAGTCGAATCACGTAAGGAGATACTGCAATCTGATATCGTCAGGATCAGATATGTTTTAAAGTTTTTGGAGTTTAGAAGAATGAGAGGTGATCTTATTGAAACATATAAGATTCTGAAGGGGCTTGACGGGGTAGATGCAGAGAGGATGTTTCCCCTCGTGGGGAATTTAGAACTAGGGGGCATAGTTTCAGGATAAGGGGGCACCCATTTAAAATGGAAACGAGGAGGAATTTCTTCTCTGAGGGTGTTGAATCTTTGGAATTCTCTTCCCCAGAGAGATGTGGAGGCTGGGTCATTGAATATATTTAAGGTGGAGATAGACATATTTTTGAAAAGTAAGGGAGTCGAGGGTTATGGGGAGCGGGCAGGGAAGTGGAGTTGAGGCCAAGATCAGATCAGCCATGATCTTATTGAATGGCGGAGCAGGCTCGAGGGGGCCAAATGACCTACTCCTGCTCCTACGTCTTATGTTCTTATGTAAAATTTCCCTTGTACTTTCTGTGCATCTGCACGTCCAAGTATGTATAATGAAATAGTGCAAAGAATCTGGTAACAGTCAAAATAACTATAAAACTTTTTTTAAGTACTTCCATTTCTCTCTGCCTATAATGGCATATCATGCATGAATCACAGTATAAAGATACCTTTGGATTTACTAACAATCACTAATCTGATTTTTATATATCTCACATCACCACCATTTTGAGTAGCAACTGTGTACTCTGAAGTGTCGGTAGTTCTTCGCTTTTCAGATGTGCAAAATGCTATCTCGTAGCAACAATCAGTCAAATCTGTATAAGTCACTCTCAAATTGCAGTTACAATTTTGATGAACCTCTTTAAGTCAGACTCATGTATCAGTCACATAAAAATATGAAAAGACAAGTGAAACTGTGACTAGATTGTAAGTTTAGAGTCCTTGATAGATGAATTATAGATTTCCTAATAGCTCCATGGAAAAATGCACCATGTGGTATGATAATGAGTTATAAAGGCCAGGAAGGTTCCCATGTTCAATCCCTTGCCTGTGCTAGGAGCCATTCTGAGTCAGGGTGGTATTCGAAGCAGTACAATTGGCCTCAGTGTTTCTTCTGATTGTTTTCCAGGGTGCTCTTCTGGAAGTGTGTATGTGTAGTTTTGACTAGGGACGTGAACTGTACGCCTGCATGAGTCCCCACTTTCAAGAAGTATAAGGGGAGAAAATAAAGGAAAATTATAATCATAGAATCTTACAGCAATGGAGGCCATTCAGCCCATTGTACCTGTGCCAGCTCTTTGAAAGAGCTATCCAATTAGTCACACTCCACTGCTCATAGCCCTGCAAATTGTGTCTTAAATTAGAGAACAAAAAAAGTAACTACAACTTGGTGATTGGCAAAAAACTTTTTTATGCAGCGAGTGGTTAAGATCTGGAATGCACTAACTGAAAGGGTGGTGGAGGCAGACTCAATCTTATCTTTCAAAAGGGAGTTGGATAAGTATCTGAAGGAAAAAAATTTGCTGGGCTATGGGGAAAGGGCGGGGGAGTGGGACTAGCTGAGAGTCGGCACGGGCTCGACGGGCCGAATGGCCTTCTTCCATGCTGTAACCATTCTATTCTATGATTGGTGAATGGTACTATTATCAGGTCTCAAAATGCTGGACCTCAGTTAGTTCTTGCTCTGCACAGGCATAAGTTCGATCGATGAACTCATTCTCTATTTTTTGACAGGGATGTGTATGAATGTTAAAATGAATTAGCAGACATTTTGTTGCTGGTAAATGTTAACTATTATATCAGGTAGCAGCTGGGAGATCAGACCCATTTCTCTCATAATTAAAAGCAATGCAAAGATAAATTTTGAACACCTATCACATGTACTGGATTAGTGAAAGAATTAATTAAAAATGATTATTCATTAGGAATGTTATACATGACAACAACTGCGTGTAGAAGGTGTTGGAGAAATAGTTCAAAGGCAAACATGATCAAGCATCAGTAAAAAAATTATGTATTTTAACTTACTTAACATTAAAGACAATTTATTCTAGTAATTGTGCATATAATAATCGGATTGATGCAATGGAAAAATAGCAGGTTTCTAAGTAAAACTGCAAAGAGGCTGTGTTGCTATGGTGACACATCTTGCAAGACCTTACCATGTTTATTGCACATTGAGCATTCGTGTTGCCCATCATGTCTGGTGTCACAAAATTAATTCAGATCAAAATTAGAATAAAAATATGAAAACTGCTTTGAAAATGTTCACTCTGCAACAGATAATAGTATATTGTTCGTGATTTTACCACAATATTCCATGTCATGGGTCCAGAACAGAGTTTCTGAAACAGGCTTTTCCAGGAACTGTGAATGGCCAAAGCTATATAGAACATAACTCTTTAATTAAAGGTCCATGCACTGCTAAGCAGTGGTAACATTGTGATTATGGTGTTAAAACAAATTAAGATGTACAAAAATTGGAAAATGGCCCGATTCCTCTCATCCCCATTAGTATGGACAGACCATAACTGGGAAAATGTGTTATCTGGAATCTCCAAAAACTTCATTTTTTCCCCTCAAAATCCCCCCCCCCCCCCGCCCCCTCAAAAAAACCTTAATTGGCCCCTTCCCTTCTGAAGATTTTGGCTACCTGCTAGGCCATGATTCCAAGCGTACCAGTCACCCTCCAATACTTTCATGTGTAAAGATAGGCTACGAATTTAAGCTATTCAACTGAGCTCGACATCCACAATGTGCACTTTCCAGCAGGGGTTACTGGAAAGCAACCCAGAGCAGGAATCTCAGCTGATTTATTTTCTCCTCCTTAACCCAAGAGTAATGAGGCCAATTCTAGCACCTGCCTTACACCCTGAGCCATCAAGGTAGCTACAAAACTTCTGGTAGCTTGAGAATTATGCTAAATTAGCTGTACTAATTCGGAATTTAGGACAGATGTGATCAAAGATGGCTTTTTTTCAATCTGTTTGCTTTGCAACTTTCTCCATTGTGTTTGTTTCAAGTATCTGCTCCTAATCACTTAGGCTATTTGAAATGTTTTTTTTTAAATTAATCTGCCGCTGTAGATATCTATATTACCAATTGGTGGGGGTAACAAGGATCTTGGAGATTGAACTATTTAAGATCTCCAAATTTTTTGATATCACATTATAAAATGCCGACTTGGGCCAGAAATTCGGCTCTCCGGCTTCCCGCGGGTGCAAGCATCGCGCGCGTACTTACCTAGCGCGCCTGCCGTTGTGCTTCGGGCCCGCGTGGAATTCGGCTCCTGGGCCTCCTGCAGCTGCCGGCGCGCAGTGCCTGCGTATCCCAGGGGCGCAGTTAGTTCGAAGCGTCCCCTGGGATCACGTGGGCCATGGAGAGCCAATCGGAGCAGGAAATCTCCATTCATAGATTTTGACAGGAAGACCTGTCAAAATCTATGAATAGAGATCGGCCCCAAAACCTCACTAAAACTTCAAATAAATTAAAAAAAAAAATCACATTTTTAAAATAACTATAAATTACATAAATTAACTACTTTAAACAAAAATTTAAATTTTTGAAAAAATTAATTACACTTTTTAACGGTGCTAAAAATAAACTTACCTTTCGTTAAAGTATGTAAAAAAGATAAACCTGTTGAAAAAATGTTTAAATTGTACTTAATTCACCACTTACCTTGTTAAAAGCAGGCCTTGCGCCTCCTTTTCTCCTGCGCAGCTTCTCCGTACTTACCCTCACGGAGAAACCTGAAAAAAACCCGAAGTTCGCTGCGTGTGCGCTGCCTCTCCGGCGCACGCGTTCGACCTCTGAACCCCTTCCTTCAGGGGAACGGAAGTTCCGGTTTCCAGCGCATGCGCGAAACCGGCACTTTCGTTGGGTCTACGGGTGAGTACACAGCGCGTACTCACCCGCGGAGACCCGAATTTCTGGCCCAATATATTCAATGTCCATCACCAAGAGTGGCTCGGTAGCACCACTACTGACTGAGCTGGCCGAGTCCTGAAGGACATAGCTGCCAATCTGGGCCTGCGACAGGTGGTGAGAGAACCAACACGAGGGAAAAACCTACTTGACCTTGTCCTCACCAATCTACCTGTCGCAGATGCATCTGTCCATGACAGTATTGGTAGCAGTGACCACCACACAGTCATTGTGGAGACGAAGTCCCGTCTTCACATTGAGGACACCCTCCATCGTGTTGTGTGGCACTACCACCGTGCTAAATGGGATAGATTCAGAACAGATCTAGCAGCTCAAAACTGGGCATCCATGAGGCACTGTGGGCCATCTGGAGCAGCAGAATTGTATTCCACCACTATCAGTAACCTCATGATCCGGCATATCCCTCACTCTACCATTATCATCAAGCCAGGGGACCAGCCCTGGTTCAATAAGGAGTGTAGAAGAGCATGCCAGGAGCAGCACCAGGTGTACCTAAAAATGAGGTGCCAACCTGGGGAAGCTGCAACACAGGACTACATGCATGCTAAAAAGCGGAAGCAGCATGCTATAGACAGGGCTAAGCGATCCCACAATCAATGGATCAGATCAAAGCTCTGCAGTCCTACCACATCCAGTCGTGAATGGTGGTGGACCATTAAACAACTAACGGGAGGCGGAGGCTCCATGAATATCCCCATCCTCAATGATGGTGGAGTCCAGCACGTGAGTGCAAAAGACAAGGCTGAAGCATTTGCAACCATCTTCAGCCAGAAGTGCTGAGTGGATGATCCATATTGGCCTCCTCCTGAGGTCCCCACCATCACAGAAACCAGTCTTCAGCCAATTCGATTCCCTCCACGTGATATCAAGAAACGGTTGAGCGCACTGGATACAGCAAAGGCTATGGGCCCTGACAACATCCCGGCTATCGTGCTGAAGACTTGTGCAACCAGAACTAGCCGCGCCTCTAGCCAAGCTGTTCCAGTACAGCTACAACACTGGCATCTATCTGATAATGTGGAAAACTGCCCAGGTATGTCCTGTCCACAAAAAGCAGGACAAATCCAACCCAGCCAATTACCACCCCATCAGTCTACTCTCAATCATCAGCAAAGTGATGGAAGGTATCATTGACAGTGCTATCAAGCGGCACTTACTCACCAATAGCCTGCTCACTGATGCCCAGTTTGGGTTCCGCCAAGACCACTCGGCTCCCGACCTCATTACAGCCTTGGTCCAAACATGGACAAAGGAGCTGAATTCCAGAGGAGAGGTGAGAGTGACTGCCCTTGACATCAAGGCAGCATTTGACCGAGTGTGGCATCAAGGAACCCTAATAAAACTGTAGTCAATGGGAATCGGGGGGCGGCGGGTGGGGGAAACTCTCCACTGGCTGGAGTCATACCTAGCACAAAGGAAGATGGTTGTGGTGATTGAAGGTTAATCATCACAGCCCCAGGACATCGCTGCAGGTGTTCCTCAGGGCAGTGTCCTGGGCCTAACCATCTTCAGCTGCTTCATCAATGACCTTCCCTCCAACATAAGGTAAGAAATGGGGATGTTCGCTGATGACTGCACAGTGTTTAGTGCCATTCACAACTCCTCAGATAATGAAGCAGTCCATGCCCGCATGCAACAAGACCTGGACGACGTTCAGGCTTGGGCTGATAAGTGGCAGGTAACATTCGCGCCACAGAAATGCCAGGCAATGACTATCTCCAACAAGCGAGAGTCTAATCACCGCCCCTTGACATTCAATGGCATTACCATCGCCGAATCCCCCACCATCAACATCCTGGGGGTCACCATTGACCAGAAACTTAACTGGACCAGCCACATAAATACTGTGGCAACAAGAGCAGGTCAGAGGCTAGGTATTCCGAGGCCAGTGTCTCACCTCCTGACTCCCCAAAGCCTTTCTATCATCTACAAGGCACAAGTAAGGAGTGTGATGGAATACTCTCCACTTGCCTGGATGAGTGCAGCTCCAACAACACTCAAGAAGCTCGACACCATCCAGGACAAAGCAGCCCACTTGATTGGCACCCCCTCTACCACCTTAAACATTCACTCCCTCCACCACCGGCGTACCGTGGCTGCAGTGTGTACCATCTACAAGATGCACTGCAGCAACTCGCCAAGGCTTCTTCGGCAGCACCTCCCAAACCCACGACCTCTTCCATCTAGAAGGACAAGGGCAGCAGACACATGGGAACACCACCACCAAGTCACACATCATCCTGACTTAGAAGTATATCGCCATTTCTTCATCGTCGCTGGGTCAAAATCCTGGAACTCCCTACCTAACAGCACTATGGGAGTACCTTCACCACACGGACTGCAGCGGTTCAAGAAGGCGGCTCACCACCACCTTCTCAAGGGCAACTAGGGATGGGCAATAAATGCTGGCCTTGCCAGCGACGCCCACATCCCATAAAAACAAATTAAAAAAATATCCAGAAGACTCAACTCAATACAGCTTGCTTAAAAGATAGTCAAAGGTAAGAAAAGTAATCATTCACTTCTGCATTGATATTCTGGTGAAAAATAGTTTTTGATTCCTCCAGTAACATTCTAGTGATTCTATCTGCCATGAAACACCCTACTATTTAAAATTACGTGTTGACATTTTTCAAAGTAGTGCTAATGTTTCTTTACTAAGTTGAGTTCTCTTTAAACCAGTTTTGGCTGCTTTTGTTTAAAAAGCACGGCTTTCCAAAATTATTTTGTCTTATCTTCCACTTTCTTCGGGCTCTTTACTGATCGCGTATAATGACCTTCCATGGAAATTTTGTTGAGTCATTTAACGCACAGGTTTACTGCAATATTTTTTTATCCATAAGCATATTTTATAATCCCATTACTCATTTACCATCTGTTAATCTTTTTATATAAGATCCTCTATGGTTATTGTCCCATGTCACACACATGCAACTGTGATGTTCCTGTCCTGCACACTCGACACATCTTAATAAAACCATAACAACACTCAGTATCTTCCCCTCGTGTATATATAATGCTCTATTACCCTCCCACAGACACATAATGAAACCATGCTGTCACCTCCATACATACACCCAGCACAAATAAAATTGACATTATTTCATGCTTTTCTCTCGCATACACCACACAATTAATGAAACCATGTCATCACTCAATATCTTCCCCCTCCACATCAGGACGCACACAATAGTTATTCCACCACAACCCATATGCTCACACACATAATAAAAGTGCACCATTATTCACTGTGCCCTTTCCAGTCTAGAATTGTGCTATTATCTTCGGTCGGTATTTGCAATCAGTGTTGGCCATTTTGGGTGTGAAATAGTTAATCAAACTGTGCCATTATTATATGTCCTTCCACACACACAATTTATAAATGAGATATTATAATTAAAACACAATAAATCTATAAAGTGGGGTTAACTTACTACATTTATTTTTACATTCAATGTTCTGGTTATTTCAGTGTGTTAAAATGCTGCAACCCTCTGGCTAAAACAATAAACTAAAGGAGAGAATTTCATTAGTTCCCATCTGGTTCCCTCCATTTCTGATTTAACACTTTGAGGACTGAAGGAATGTGCCATTATTACCAGAGTTTTGGATTGGAATTGCACTGTATAATATTACAATAACAAATCCAATAATCCATTATTTTTAAATTCCTTTCTCTATTATTTTAATAAAAGCAGAGGAATTTCACATGGATGCATTTATAACTAATACCACACAGAACAATTTGAATTCTTTTGTTTAAATCCCTGTGTTTACTTCTTTTGTCTCTTTCTACTCGGAGGGTGGAATAATCTGAGCTCTGCTCTCCCCCATGAGATAAACCGAGAAGGGTTTGTCTAGGCAGAAATGACTACTCAATTTCTACAGGAGTCTGTTTTGCACTTTATGTTGCTCACGCTATTCAAATATAATACTGAGAGGATACTTCTGGAACCATTATAAAATTTACTGAAGACACAGTTATGTGGCCAGGTAATGTAAGGGAGATTGACAGTGATCAAAGTGATCTGGACAAATTATGTAAGATGTCTGGTAGAAGTTAACTGATTCAATTAATATGCATTGCAACATAATATGTGAAGGGCTGGATTTTCCTCTAACTTACTGCCCATCTTGCGGTGGTTTGGGATGGGCAGGAGCAAAAAATATGTTGGAGGATTGCTCCACTGGCTACGCTGCAGCAAGTTTCCTCCCCCTGCCTGAAGGAGGAGATCAGGTGACCTCGGAAACACTGCTTGGAGCCTGCCACCAACATTCAAGTTAGTCTGAACACAGAAGATCTGCTGGAGCCAGTAGGCGACACACCAGTTAGTGGAAGTCTCACCCTGGTAGACCTCCATTAGGATAAAAGCAAAATACTGCGGATGCTGGAAATCTGAAATTTAAAAAAGAAAATGCTGGAAATACTCAGCAGGTCAGGCAGCATGCTGCTTGACCTGTTCAGTATTTCCAGCATTTTCTGTTTTTATTAACCTCTATTAGGAACCTTCCATGGAGAAATGTCTGGGTTGGAATGTCTGTACAATGAATGGATGTTCATTAGCAAAAGGTGAACTGAGGGGGCTCGACAAGGTAGATGCAGAGAAGATGTTTCCCCTCATGGGGGAATCTAGAACTGGGGGGGCATAGTTTCAGAATAAGGGGTCGCCCATTTAAAACGGAGATGAGGAGGAATTTCTTCTCTGAGGGTCGTAAATCTGTGGAATTCTCTGCCCCAGAGAGCTGTGGAGGCTGGGTCATTGAATATATTGAAGGTGGAGATAGACACGGTGGCATAGTGGTTAGCACTGGTGCCTCACAGCGCCAGAGACCCGGGTTCGAATCTGACCTCGGGTGACTGTCTGTGTGGAGTTTGCACATTCTCCCCGTGTCTGCGTGGGTTTCCTCCGGGTGCTCCGGTTTCCTCCCACAGTCCAAAAATGTGTGGGTTAGGTTGATTTGGCTATGATAAATTGACCCTTAGTGTTAGGGGGGATTAAATATGTGGGGTTATGGGGATAGGATGGGATATGTTAGGGGGAATTAAATACGTGGGGTTACGGGGGTAGGGTGGGATATGTGTACTGTGGGGATTAAAGCAGGGACAGGGTACTGGATTTGGATGATCAGCCATGATCGTATTGAATGGCGGAGCAGGCTCGACGGGCCGAATGGCCTACTCCTGCTCCTAGATTCTATGTTTCTATGACAGATTTTTGAACAATAAGGGAGTGATGGGTTTTGGGGAGCGGGCAGGGAAATGGATTAGATCAGCCATGATCTCATTAAATGGCGGAGCAGTCTCGAGGGGCCAAATGGCCGCCTCCTGCTCCTATTTCTTATGTTCTTATGTGATAAAAGACATGGGTGTGATATTAACCATACACTAAATATGGTGCTTTTATCACTGGAATAATCAATACTAAGGTGCTTATCAAGGGTACTTGAGTATCAAGACGATACAAGTTCTTCTAGCCCTGTTCAACTCACTGCCGAGAACAGATTTGGATAAATATTTGCCTTTAGTGCTCCTGAAGTGGGGGTGGGTGCTGAAGATGTAAATTTACCCCATTAAGAATGCTGCGTGCAGTTTTTGGTACACTATCTTCAAAAGGCAATTGAAACATTAGAAAAGGTTCAAGAGATATAGGGATGATTCTGGATCTGGAATCTCAGTTATGAAAAGATAATCACAAACCAAATTTGATTTAATTGGTTTTGATGTTTTGAATGGTCTTTCTGTTCCATACTTTATGTTTTTATTACTGCTATCTACGTGTCTCTGCCACTGTTTGATGGACGGTGAAATTGCCATAAGATGAGCCAACATCATTTTGTTGCCCGTGTCCATCAAATGGACAGTTCCATAGTGATACATTACTGCACATAACAGCCAGGTCAAGAACTGCCAAAATTCACTCTTGGCATCGGCACGAAAGCTTGACTCAGAGAACTTGGTCATCAGAAAATTTGGCTAGGAAGATCCACAGATACTATGACTGAGAAATTTTGGCTGCTAAGAAACAAACTCATTGTCCATCATATATTTCTCAAAATATAACTTATGCTGAACTTTTAGTAGAATACTGATCTTATACATTTAACTCGCAATCAGAAGGTCACTGGAGCTTAATTTTTGCTTTCGTCAGTTTTTATCTCGGCTTCTAGGAAACGGCACACAGAAGTGAAGCAGTAACCTTGAAGGGAAGAAATAATGTTATTGCCTGTCTTTTAAATTAGGCTTTCTGCCAGACATTGGCATAATGGACTGATAAATGACAGCGAGATACCTGCAGCCCAGACCATCATACCTTTATTTGTCATCATCTTCAATGTATTCAAAGCCTCCAAAGGTCTGGCACTATGCACTTCTAGACAAGTTACTATAATATGGTCTCCCATTTAAATTATATTCATGACAATCCAGGTTCCCCTCAAAACCATGCTCTCTGTGCTGGCTTACGGAGGGGAAAATCAGCCAGGATTTTAGCTCCAGATCGATATCCAGCAAGCCTTGCTGGAAGTATATGTGCGTGCGCATCATTTTGGACACCCACAGTTCAATAGCCTGCTAGCACTCACACATGAATAATTGCATCTTGGATGAGGTTCTGTAGATTTATAGCTAAGTGAAGAGTCTTCAGCAGATGGGGGAAGGATGAAAATTGGTGAGGAATTTTTTTTTTTAAAAATCCAATATTTTCTGTTTGATAAATTTTAGCTCGGTCATTTGCCTTACTAATTATCTGTTAATTATGCCAGTTTGTGTGCAATTTTCTTAACGTGCTGTTCCATATTTTTGTTTTGATAGTCTATTTTATAGTCTTATTTATGGGCTGGTAGTCATTAATTTTCTTGCACATAAAAATAGCCAGAATTGCAAAATAACTGGGTGTGGTTTTCACACCTTGCGACTTTATTGGAGGACTTTTTCTGGTCATTTTGAAAAAGGCAGTAGATTCTATAAAAACCTAGGAACCATTTTTCTTTACTCTGCATCAAGCAAACAATTGAATGACAAGCAGTGGTCAGAATAATTTCCTGCAAGATACAGCGTGAAAGGTGCAATGTCATAATGGTTTCTAATTGACAGAAAATAAACTCTTCATTGGGAACAAGGGACCAATCTCTCTATTTGGGTCCTTCTCAAGTTCAGTGGCATCAATCACTCCCGTATGTGGTCTGAGTGCCTTACTTTTATGAAGTTGACTGTCACTGTCCTATATCTATACTTGTACAGTAGCAGGCCCTGGAGTGTAACAATGAAATTTCCTCATGTATGGACCGTCCATGTCTTACGCATGTGCACTTCAAACTCTCTGAAGGCGGACCAAGCTAACACTGAGGCAAAGTATGGTTCAAATCATAAGCTGGTTTATTCCACAATAAGGTGAAATATACAGAACAATAGGTAAGATCAGTGTCACTTAGTTCAATCACGTAATGATACAAAACAAGGAACACGCAATGTTATCCCACACTGTTATTCCATTATGTGGACTGTCTTATTGATACAGAATAATTTCTCTGCATCCTGTCTACTGTCCTGGGGCAGAACCACTCTCCCACCATAGTCTTTTTTTGTTGCTTGACTGCTTGTGCAAACTGGTTTCCAAAAATCAGACTGTCGGGTGACTGTCTGTGTGGAGTTTGCACATTCTCCCCGTGTCTGCGTGGGTTTCCTCCGGGTGCTCCGGTTTCCTCCCACAGTCCAAAAATGTGCGGGTTAGGTTGATTTGGCTATGATAAATTGACCCTTAGTGTTAGGGGGGGATTAAATATGTGGGGTTATGGGGATAGGATGGGATGTGTTAGGGGGAATTAAATACGTGGGGTTACGGGGGTAGGGTGGGATATGTGTACTGTGGGGATTAAAGCAGGGACAGGGTACTGGATTTGAATGATCAGCCATGATCATATTGAATGGTGGAGCAGGCTCGACGGGCCGAATGGCCTACTCCTGCTCCTAGATTCTATGTTTCCTTGGTGTCTGTGGTCTCAAAGACCAACAGAGATCAAAGGCTTTTCCAACACTATGGTATGAGGTGTCTTGTGAATACCCAGACAAGTTAATAAATTGCCTATAGTTGGGTCTCTAGGAGAAACAACTTCCAATTTAGCATATTAACCACCTTTTCTCTGGGTGCCTCTTTTTTTAATTCATGAGAATATATGTTACTTTTGAAACCCCCCACCCCAGATTAAAAAGAACTTTATTCCCAAATTCTCTCTGTGGGGAAAAGTCAAAAATCCAGAAATGTGACAATGTGGAACAATGATAGTGACATATGGTGAGCCTGCCTATATCTACTTATACAGTAGCAGGCCCTTAGATTTCAAGAGCTTCAGCAGTCCCATATTCAGACATCAGTTGCAAACAGAATTGCGCTCCTTTTTTATTTATGGTCAGGCTGTTTGTTTTCTATAATTCTGATTCAAGTGTACTTTAAAGTCATCAACAAATGAAAATTTGCTTGTCTGTCAATCCTACTGCAGTTCCTCCTCTTGGGATGATATCAGGTAGTATCACTATGGCAGTACTAAAACACATTTGGGCTACTGCATGTGGTATTACAATGGCCATGTGCAGTGAATGAGTAAATCATAGGTTTCAAATGAAATTCATACCATTAATAATCATATCATCATATCCCAGCTGTCATATTTGGTAGCCTCCATTACTGTTAAGACTGCTATAATATAATAACAGTACAGAAAGCGGTAAATTATGTATTCAGTTCTAATAGCTTTAGGAGGTCTGTTTCATAAGAATGCAAGACTTTGCAATTGGAAGGGTGCTGACTGCTTTGTGTAGCTGTGTTTTATTGGCTAACTGCATATGGGCTTTTGAAAGGTATACCAGCAAACAGTGTTCTCTGTCAACTCACTTTTACTGTCATGTGGTGCATGTCCCAGCAAAATGAACAGTGAAACTTTTCTGCAATTTCTTTCAGTTCAGGGCCTTTCCTTCTGTGGCCAGTGTCTGTCGCTCCATATTATTTATCAATTAATTGAATCTACTTTGTTGTAGACACCAATTTGTCATGCCTTCAGTAAGGATGAGCGCCAAACTAAATTGAGAACCCAAACTAAATGAGTTTGTGTTGGTTCAGTGAATATTTGAACTTGGACAGATTCCTACTCCGCAAAAATATTCAGTTTGCTTCAGAGACAAAAACTAATGGTTTTGCAAGTGTGGAAACCAAACTTATTCATATCCAGTCATTGTACCGTGCATGTGCGGAGGGAAATAAGTAAGTTTATTTATGTGTATAACATCAGTTTCCTGCCAAGCATTCCTATTCCATTGTACTTAGTGTTTGTAGTTAGGGTTCTTTTTTAAATTACTTTCCCATTGATGGTGGGGGAATAAGTCCATATTTCTTACGGTTTTTGGGATGCTTGCACAATGGCTTGAGTTACTCAAATCTTAAGGCCTTAAAAACATGAATAATCACCCCCACTTACTAGCATAACTTTGTAGCATCTATTTAACTGAATATGAAGGCAATACTTGCAGCCATTTTCACTGGTCATTGTATGAGTGTCTGTCTATGCTGTTTATCGTCTAATGTTTCTTTTCTCATTATTAATTGATCTCCATTGGCATTGCTCATTGACAAAAATAAAAGCGTCTTTCTCTTCCTGTAACTGTTTCTGCTGGGCTCCTAATCTCTATTTCTTTTTCGGTTTGCCTCTCTCTTCCTTTTTCTCTCTCTCTGTAGCAGTCTCGAACACTTTCTCTCGTCATCATTTCTAAATTTATCAGTTTGTCTGTGACTCTTTTTCTTAGCCATTCTATAAAAAAACAGATGTTTCTCTTTAAAATAAATTGCCTTGCTGTGATCCAGGTAGAGTTGCTATAGTGATCACTGTGAGCGTGACTACATTTTCCCAGCAAATATGCACAAATTGTATGTTGCTTGATCTCATACCCTAAAAGTAAAATTGGAAAACTTGTATTTCTTTTTGCTTTTCAGTGGGCAGAATCTATGCTGAAGCATGGATTAGTGGTCTGTGCTCACTCATTTTGCAGACTGAGACAAACTCTGTACCCATGCCATCTTCCTCATCACTGGTCACTTGTTTAGGTTCTACTCGCTCTCTGGAGGCTAACATTTCTTTTCTGGTTGCATTTTTGCTGTTTTATATCACTACCTTTCTCCTACTCTCCACAAACTCACTCTCAGTTTCATACTGTAACAGGGATATCTGGATTTAACAAGATTGTCATTGAAGTTATAGGCCCGTATTTTCCGATCGGAGGCTTCCTGCGTGAGGAGGCCTCCGATCTGGAAAAAATCTACAGACTTACCTGAGGGCTCCCGAGGTGCGTATACTTCTGTTCCTGGGCCTCTCCAACTCGAAATGTGCAGGGCCCACATATCCCAGAGGCGCATGCAGTTCGCAAGCGTCCCTGGGATCATGTGGGCCATGGGGAGCCAATAGGAGAAGATAGACCTGTCAAATATATGAATGGAGATCATCCCAAAAACACTGTAAAACATTAAATAAATTTTTTTTTAAATCACATTTTTTAAATGAGTTGAAATTACAATAAATTAAATATTTTAAACAAAAATTTAATTTTTTGAAAAAAGTAATTAGTTTTTTTACAGGGCTAAAAATAAACGTACTTTTTTTTAAAAAGTATTTTTAAATGATAAATGAGTGAAAATGTTTTTTTTTTACTTTTTTCCTCTCTTATGCTGGTAAAAGCAGGTACCAGGTGTAAGATTTCTAAGGGTTTTCTGCGGGCGGAGGTTCTCCAGAAAGCGGAACTATCCGCCCGCAGAGGACCTACTCCAGGGCAGGCGTCCGATCTGTCAAGAGCATTCTTGACAGATCGGAAATGCCGGTTTTCAGCGCGTGCACTTGACATGCCTGAAACTGGCATTTCCGATGTCCCTACGGGTGTGTACACAGCGCGTACACACCCGTAGGGATCGGAATATACGGCCCATAATGTTTAAATACAATTCTCATCAATTTTTGCGGTCGGCTTTGAGCCATATGCTGGTTATAAAATTCTTTGGATGATCTTGGGCCAGAATTTGCGGTGGGTATGACGGTGTACTCTCAGAGTACGCCGTCATAACCTTTGAAATGGACAGCAAGTTCAGGATTTCCGCAAGTGCTAAATCCCAAATTTGCAATCTGACAAGTTACGATTTGACAGATGATCCGCACCGATGGGGAAATCCTCATTGCTGGTGCAGAGTTGGGCTAATTGCCCACCAACTGCCCAGCAATTATGAAAATTTTAAGGCTGATGCAAACAGGCACAGGACCTGTTTGCATCAGCGTAAGGGGATACCTCAAAAGATCCAAAGGATCGTTCGGCATGTTTTAACATCATTTTTATCTCAGATCGTTTGGTTATCTAGGAGGGAAATAGTGCTATTGTGTTTTTATCCTCCATTGCATTCCATAAAATGTCCGAGATTTTGCATGGAAGTCTGTGGCTAATGCAAAGGGACCATTATTAAATAAGAGGCGGTCAGGGCCATATGCGAATATATTCTCAGCAGTCGGACTGTTTAATTTTCTGCAATCGTGTACCGTTTGAGGTGTTCAAATTGATCCATATATCGCCATCCCCATTCATAACTCAACATCGTTAATTAAACAGACACAAAGTACATATTTTACAAAAATGTATTGTATAGATGTTTATGCACATTTAAATCCCGAAAGGTTCTAGTAGAGGGTTTAAATGAATGTATGGTTAAGTAACAAAATTGAGTTATGAATGGGGATTGCGATGTATGATGATTGGAGTACCAGGCCCGCGTGATCCCAGGTACGCTTCCACACACGCTGCGCCCCTGGGATCCGTGGGCCATTACGCTGCCCTCCAGTAAGCAGCATCAAACAGCAAGTTCGTGAAGGAGGGTCCCCATTAGGTAAGTTCGTATTCTATTCGGATACTGGTGACGTACGCCGCCGACCGCAAAATCTGCCCCCTTATCTGCTTTTGAGAGTGCCTATGTTGGCTCCTGCTACTGAATTGAAAGGTATCATAGGAAGCAATCTTTAGAAGACTCAAAATGGAGTGTAAGCTTTTTCAATAAACCTCCTGAGTTGATCAAAATAGAATGAAAAGGTTGCATTAATGTGAATTTTGTGCATTACACAGATGTTTGTAGAGTAATAAACTCCAAGCCATAGGCCCAGGAACAAAATGACACAGAAATGCTGGAGACAGAAAGAGAATTACAGTATGACGCATGTTATAGAGGAAGTATGAGAAACACTTCCTCTATTAAAGAGGGGAAATGTTAAAATAAAGGGTTACTATATTTCCTATAAACTATTTATGCAAAAGGTGCTTTTCAAAGAGAAACTGATTTTTTTTTTGACCTCTACTGCACGTAAACTTCAACCAGACATTCCAGTTTCAATCATCATGAAGAATGACCAGCACACTTATGAGTGTTAACGCCTACGCTTCTTTCCCTCTCCTGATACTCCTACTTTTACTTACCAATGAAATAACTTTAACACCCACACAGTAATGACAGGCTCATTGAACTGCTCTAGAGGTGCTGGAATATCAACAATGATAACACTGTCACTACAGTATTTAAGCAGTTTTCAAACTCTTAAAAGAGATTAATATGCCTTTTGTCCACCCACACAAACTGTATTTCCAAATTACTTGCAGCTTTTAAATATGCAAAAAGATGATCCATTTGCACAGCCCAGTAGTTCACAGCCAACGCTGCAGGCTGTATTTTCATTAGTACCTATTGACAACATAAGCAGTCACATGTACCATCTTGCTAAATTGAAGACTGCTGCATGATTGAAGGGCAAGTCTGAAGGTCGAATAAGTCTGTCTTGCAGCCTACCCTCAGTTTGGCATGGCAATATGCTTGGTGCTAAATTTTCACCTGAATTGGCAGTAACACTGTTTCAAGTGCAAATGCCTTTGTACTTTTGCCCTAAGCACTATATATTATTTTAAATTTGATGTAAATTAAAATGGTGGAACCGAAGGTGAATTTCCACTTTATTTGACTGCTATGCGTGGCATGCATGAAAGATAGGACTGTACACAAACATAGATGGCAGACAAGTGCCCATACTCAGTAAAAATGGGAAGCCAACTTGATAAAGTGTGGGGGGGAAAAAGGGTCCTAGATTTTATAAATAAAGATATGGTACAAAACCAGAGAGATAATGCTAAATGTATACATGTCATTCATTAGGCTAGTTAGAACATTAGGAGTGATTCCGTGGTCATAAACGGAACAACACTTGCACAGATTGCTGGCTGGGAAATCGCAGGCATGCAGTATCTGATTTTCCATCCATTTAAATTAATAGGCTGAAAATAAAGCATTGTGGACCTGCGATTTCGCAGCCAGCACTTCCTGTGAGTAACAATGTGCCCAACTATGGAACTAGTCCTATCGTGAACAGCTTTGGGTACCAGGGATGAGTGGCTTCAGGTATGAGGAGAAACTAAAGAAAATGGGACTCTTCATTAAAGCAAAAAAGGTTAAGAGGAAATCTGATCGAGGTGTTCAAAATGATGAGGGATTTGGATAAGGAAAATTGGGAAAAGATATTTTCACTGAACAGTGAGCTGGTAACCAGATGGCATGAAGTTGAGATCAATGCCAAAAGAATGAAGGGAGAGATTAAGGGATTTTTATTTTTGTACAGAGTATTGTTACGGCATAGAATGCCCGACCAGAAACAGTGTTGGAAGCATAATTCATAATAGCTTTTAAAAGGGAAGTGGGTAGAAATTTGAAAAAGAAAAATTTAAAGGGGGAAAAATTCAGTATCGCCCCGTTTGGGGAGCAATTATCGGCCGGGCGCAAAGATTGGCGCCTGGCGCTAATTATCGCCTCCAAATGCAAACTTGACTTTTATCGCCCCTGGAGGTGATTGGAGCGCTAAATCGGGCGCTACACATCTGTCTTAAGGCGCAAAGGCCGAGGAGCGAGGCGCTAACTCAGAGTGCTGGCGAAGCTCATGTGATGTCAGTCAGCAATGGAACACAGACACAATGGCCCCGACCAGTTCTTAAAGGGGAGGGTTGATCTTGCTTTCCATCCACATCCTGTTCATTGCAGCCTTGAATCTCGGCCTGGAGAGACCTGTACATCAAATCTGCTGGAAAGAACAATGGAGAGGCCCAGGGAAAGAGCTCAGAGTGCAGCTCCCACAGTCTCTTCTAAATCGATACAAGGAAGGGCAAATCAAAATGAACCTGCAAAGTGCTGCTCAGTACCCAAAACTCCTTCACACAGCGTTGAATCTCTCCAGAAGTCTCTCTCTCTCTCAGAATGCGTGGTTCAAAAATGTCGCCAACAAAAAAAGGCAGGAAGCAGTCGCCTTTAAATAGCACTTCCCCGGTCCCTTCCTGACTGCAAAACGCTCCCCTCAACCTGTCGTTGCCAGCGGCAGGCGGTAAGGCAGGGGGCGCCACTCAATATCCGCTCCGGGGCGTTGCGCACTCGACTGACGTCATGATCTGCCAGCGCAGGAGATCGTGGCGGTACTGTTTAGCGCCGCCACAAAATGTCTAGTTAATTTCGCAAGCGGTGCAAACATCGCCGCGCCCGGGCGCTAGTTGCTTTGCGCCCCATTAGCGCCCTCTTAAGGTGCTAACGGGAGGCGCAACCAACTGAATTTTTCCCCCAAAGGGTACAGGGAAGGGACAGCTGAATGAGACTAAGTGGACAACTCTTTCAGAGAGCTGGCACAGGAACAATGGGTTCCTTCTATACTGTAAAATTCTATAATCCTGGTTGGAGCATTTCTGTTTTGTTTCTATTGTCAAAATTTATTTTCAAAATTTTCTTTTGCTAAACTTTTGTGTATTCTGGAGAAATGTTCATCTAGTATGTTTTTTTCCTGCACTGCTTCATAATAATACCAACCATATGCAGATACTAAATTGCATAAGAAGCATAAAGGTCAAGTTATTTTGTAGGACATTCTCGTGTGGCGTGTCCCCTCATCTAAATATCATACTTGCTAATACCAAAGTAAGCAGTGAGGCAAAAATATCTACCAGTAAAAGCTAATGTAATCCCCTTGTTTGCACCACTGAGTTAAATCGTAACAGCTGATCTTCCTCTCTTGGCACTGTCCAAGAGAACTTAGTGCTGAGCTCACTGGAAGTGCACTATTGGGGTCCAAGAGCTGAGTGCCTGAATTTCCTCTAGGGCCTCATTTGAATTCCAATTACATGCATCAGACACATGTGGGAACACAATATTGGTTGCAGCCATGAAGAGGAAGTATGGGCGCTCTTTGAGCCAGTAGAAATCTTAAAAGGCAGACACAGTGGAAGCCCCAGGAAAGAGATATCAAGGTATGTGAATATTCTAGTGCACAGAATAGAAAATATTAAAAATGCCAGCTGCAGATGAGTTTTGGAAAGTGGTAAAATTAATTACAGCTGGACAAAAGTTGTCTTTCAGTTGTGTAGGCTTCTCCTTTAGTGAAATGTGACATATCCTGACAACATGTGTATGCTGTTGTGCCGTGGAAGAGTTGGCAGCAATAACCCCAACAAGAGTCTGGGCTCTCTAGCAGTCTATCTGAGAAGGTTTTGGAAAAAGGAGTACTGTAGTGAAAATCAGCACGCGCACACACACACACACTTTAAATAAAGAACTGTAGTGTTCATTGTCACTTCAGAATATAGAAGAAGAGGGTTCGGAAAACATTGGTGTTGAGATAGAATAAGGGTGATGGTTTTACTGTAAAGGAGCTTTTTTATTGAAGGCAGGATTTGTTTAGCTTAAACCCGCAACAGTCTGACCCAGAGGCAAGAATACTACCAAATAAGCCAAGCTAGCTCATGTCTTTGAGTTCCTTTCTTTGTTACTTGCCTTCTTTTTCTTTCTGTTCTCTCTTTCTTTGTTTTTTTCTCCCCATCAATGTCTCTACTCACCCCCAACCAAAATGGAATGCAGATACAATACAGAATTCGCCCATGAGTGCTTGCTGGTAGATCAAGCTGACAAATCAAGGAACAACAATAATAATCGCCTTGTTCTGAAAGCTTGTTATATTTTTTATCTTAACCGTCAGACTTAAAATTGGATTGCGTAGAAATCAAAATGAACACAGAAAAGTTACACAAAGGCTTTTGATTTACTGGACACTGTCAGGTTTTCCACTTTCTAATATGGATAGGTTACTGCTCTTGCATTGTAAATGTGATAGTAAAGAAATTTCCAGGTGAAACAGCGATTTACTTGTACTTCTTGCAATTTAGTATACTGTATTCGCTGCTCACGATGCGGTCTCCTCTACAGTGGGGAGACCAAACGCAGATTGGGTGACCGCTTTGCGGAACACCTCCGTTCAGTCCGTAAGGGTGTCCTCGAGCTTCCGGTCGCCTGTCACTTTAATTCTCCACTCCACTCCCACTCAGACCTCACTGTCCTTGGCCTTACACTGTTCCAATGAAGCTCAACGTAAGCTCGAGGAACAGCACCTCATCTTTCGATTAGGCATTTTACAGCCTTCTGGACTCAACATCGAGTTCAACAATTTCAGACTATAACCTCTGCCCCTCTCTTTTTTTTCCATTTTTTTCTCTCTCTCTCACATGGCAGCTGTCTTTCATTCTGCTGTTGCCATTTACACTTCATCTAGAGCCATCTTTTGTTTCTTAACTTGTCCCATTACCATCTCCTTTTGCCTTGCACCATCATCCCTTTTGTCTCTTAATCTCTCCTGCCTTCCATCCTATCAGACCTTCCCTTTTGTTCTTTCCTCCCGTCCCCTCTTTCCCTGCCCCTACACTTGCTTAAAAACCTGTTCTATCTCCAGCTTTTTCCAGTTCTGATGAAGGGTCATTGACCTGAAACGTTAATTCTGTTTCTCTCTCCACAGATGCTGCCTGACCTGCTGAGTATTTCCAGCATTTTCTGTTTTTATTTCAGATATCCAGCATCCAGTATTTTGCTTTTGTGGTAAAGAAATTTGTTGTTTTTATTTTTTCTAAGGCACATTTTGCACACATCCTATCTACAAAGCCTTATTTCCTCTTGTCACAATTCATGTCAAATTTTTCCCATGCTGCTATGTGCAAAGAGAAAAAATGTTTCCAACAATGTCCAATATTGTCACCCATTAAAGATAAAAATATAATTCCAGTATAATTGTAGCAGTCTAGATGTGTTGCTGCTTGCTGCTCTAAGCTTAAATTTAGAGAGAAATTCAATAGAGTAACCCCAGACTAAAGTGAGGCCTGTATGCTTCTGTCTTTTACAGAATAAAACTTAAAAATTGAGTTCCAAAATCTACCATTTATAAAAACAAAATTAGTTGCAATGTATTATGGATCATTTCTGTAACCTCTTGTTTTTTAAATAAATATGCTTAAATGGCAAGCACAGGGCCATTGAAAAAATGGCTGGGACTGGTAAGGGTGAAATAAAATAAGATTAAAATGTTAGATTGGTATCCTGAAGTTTTGGTGATTGTATCGTGAGTTGGGGAGAAACTTCATGTTTACTTGCTTTATAGGTTTTACCTGTTTTTTATAAACCTTCAGGAGACTGAATAGGTTGAGGAGAATCAATGACAACACAAATTGTACATAGTCTGTTGGAAGAAACAGGCTTAATGAACCAAGTGGCCTTTTCTCATTCGATCCTTTCTTATGTTTTTATTGAGGAATTACTGAGCCTGACGATGTGAGGGTTGAATTACTAAGGGCAAAGAGATAACTGTTAGCCCAGGCTGCGTCAGCAGCCAAACCATCTTAATTATGTACATTAATTCAGCTTTTGTGCATTGTCCGACTATGGTTGCACCCCACAATACTATTTAAACAAAAAATATCTCCAAAAAAGGAAAAGAAACAGACAAAAAATGGTTAACGTTAATCCTAAATTTAAATGTTTTTAATTTTCTGCTTTACGTCTTCTCTCAAAGATACTGAATTACATCGAGTCTACAACACAGAAACAGGCCATTCGTCCCAACTTGTCCATGCTGGCGTTTGTGCTCCACATGAGCCTCCTCCTATCCCTCTTCATCTAACCCCATCAACATATCCTTCTATTCCTTTCTCCCTCATGAGCTTATCTAGCTTCCCCTTAAATGCATCTATGTTATTTGCCTCAACTATTCCTTGTGGTAGCGAGTTCCACATTCTCATCACTCTTTAGGTAAAGAAGTTTCTCCTGAATTCCCTATTGGGTTTATTAGTGGCTATTTTATATTTATGGCCCCTAGCTTTGTTCTCTCTCCCCCCACCCCCCCAGGTGGACACATTTTTCTCCACAAACCCTTTCACTACTTTAAAGACCTCTATCAGGTCAGCCTTCTCTTTTCTAGAGAAAAGAACCCCAGCCTGTTCAGTATTTCCTGATTGTAATGACCTCTCGAGTCTGGTATCTTTTTTGCACCTTCGCCAATGCCTTTTATATTATGGAGAACAGAACTCTGCATAGTACTCCAAGTGTGGTTTAACCAAAGGTTCTTTACAAGTTTAACATGACTTTCTGCTTTTCAATTCTCTCAGTCTAGAGATTAACCCCAATGCTTGGTTAGCCTTTTTTTTTAAATGGCATTAACCTGCGTCGCTACTTTTAGTTTGTGTATCTCTACTCCTAGATCCCTTTGCTGCTATACCCCATTTAGACTTATTATCCAAGCAGTATGTGGCCTCCTTATTCTTCCTACCAAAATGTACCACCTCACACTTAACCTTGGTGTCATATTTGACCGAGATGAGCTTCCGACCATCTGTGCCATCACAAAGACTGCCTATTTCCACCTCTGTAACATTGCCCGACTCCGCCCCGCCTCAGCTCATCTGCCGCCTTCTTGAACCACTGCAGTCCGTGTGGCGAAGGTACTCCCATAATGCTGTTAGATAGGGAGTTCCAGGATTTTAACCCAGCGATGATGAAGGAACGGCGATATATGTTCAAGTCAGGATGGCGTGTAACTTGGAGGTGGTGGTGTTCCCAACAACAACTTGTATTTATATAGCTCTTTTAATGGAATAGAATCATAGAAGTTTACGGCACAGAAGGAAGCCATTCGGCCCATCGTGTCAGCGCCGGTCGAAAAAGAGCTATCCAGCCTAATCCCACTTTCAAGCTCTTGGTCCGTAGCCTTGCAAGTTATGCATATCCAAGCACTTTTTAAATGCGATGAGGGTTTCTGCCTCTACCACCATTTCAGGCACTGCGTTCCAGACCCCCACCGCCCTCTGGGTGAAAACATTTCTCCTCAACTCCCCTCTAATCCTTTTACCAATTATTTTAAATCTATGCCCCCTGGTTATTGACCTCTCTGCTAAGGGAAATAGGTACTTCCTATCCACTCTATCTAGGCCCTTCATAATTTTATTCCCCTCAGCCTCCTCTGTTCCAAAGAAACAACCCCAGCCTATCCAATCTTTCCTCAAAGCTAAATTTCTCCAGTCCCGGCAACATCCCCGTAAATCTAATGTAGTAAAATGTCCCAAGGCACTTCACAAGAGCGTTAAAAAACAAAATTTAATACCGAGTCACATAAGGGGATATTAGGGCAGATGACCAAACGCTCAGTCAAAGAGGTAGGGTTTAAGGAGCGTCTAAAAGGAGGAAAGAGAGGCAGAGAAACTAAGTGAGGGAATTCCAGAGCTTAGGGCCTTGGCAGCTGACGGCACCGTCGCCAATAGTGGAGCGATTAAAATCGCTGATGCTTAAGAGGCCAGAATTGGAGGAGCGCAGATATCTTGGAGCGTTGTAGGGCTGGAGGAGATTACAGAGACAGGGAGGGGCGAGGCCATGGAGGGATTTGAAAACAAGGATGAGAATTTTAAAATCAAGGCATTACTTAACCGGGAGCCAATGTAAATCAGCGAGCACAGGAGTAATGGGTGAGCGGGACTTGGTGCGAGTTAGGACACGGGCAGCAGAATCTTGGATAACCTCAAGTTTACGGAGGGTAGAAAGTGGGAGGTCGACCAGTAGTGCGTTGCAATAGTCAAGTCTAGAGGTAACAAAGGATGTTTCAGCAGCTGATGAGCTGAGGCAGGGGCGGAGTCAGGCAATATTACGGAGGTGGAAATAGGCAGTCTTAGTGATGGCACATATGATCGGAAGCTCATCTCAGGGTCAAATATGACACCAAGGTTGCGAACAGTCTGGTTCTGCCTCAGACAGTTGCCAGGGAGAGGGATGGAGTCGGTGGCTAGGGAACGGAGTCTGTGGCATGGACCGAAGACAATGGCTTCGGTCTTCCCAATATTTAGTTGAAGGAAATTTTTGCTCATCCAGTACTGGATGTCGGACAAGCAGTGTGACAATTTAGAGACAGTGGAGGGGTTGAGAGAGGTGGATACTCCTGCTGGCCTTGTCCTTCTAGGTGGTAGAGGCCGCGGTTTTAGGAGATGCTGTCAAAGAAGCCTTGGTGAATTCCTTGTAGATGGTACACACAGTGCGCCGGTGGTGGAGGAAGTAAATGTTTAAGGTGGTGGAGGATGGGGTGCCGATCAAGCGGACTGCTTTATCCTGGAAGGTGTCGAGCTTCTTGAGTGTTTTCGAGCTGCACCCATCCATGCAAGTGGAGAGTATTGCATCACACACCTGACTTGTGCCTTGAAGATGGTGGAAAGGCTTTGGAGAGTCAGGAGGATGTGTCACTCACCGCAGAATACTCAGCCTCTGACCTGCTCTTGTAGCCACAGTATTTATGTGGCTGGTCCAGTTAAGTTTCTGGTCAATGGTGACCCCTGGGATGTTGATGGTGGAAGATTCGACGATGGTAATACCATTGAATGTCAAGGGGAGGTGGTTAGGCTCTTTCTTGTTGGAGATAGTCACTTTTGTTGGCACTTGTGTGGCGCGAATGTTACTTGCCATTTATCAGCCCAAGCCTGGGGGTTGGCCAGGTCTTGCTGCATGCGGGCATGGACTGCTTCATTATCTGAGGAATTGTGAATGGAACTGAACACTGTGCAGTCATCAGCGAACATCCCCACTTATGACAGAGAGGTCATTGATGAAGCAGCTGAAGATGGTTGGGCATCGGACACTGGCCTGAGTAACTCCTGCAGTGATGTCCTGGGGCTGAGCTGATTTGCCTCCAACAACCACAACCATCTTGAAATTAATTTGCCAATTAAATGCCCATTCTGCAAGTTTATTAATATCATCTTGTATTTTGTCACATTCTTCCTTTTGTATTAACTACACCCCCCAATTTGGTGTCATCCGCAAATTTAGAAATTGTACTTCTGATTACTAAGTCCAAATTGTTAATGAAAATGATGAACAGCAGTGGTCCCAGCACCAATCCCTGTGGAACAGCACTTCCTATCTTTTACCAGTCTGAGTAGCTTCCCATAACCCCTACTGTTTTCTGCTTTGTAGCCAGGTTGCTGTCCATTCTACAACCTGTCCCCTGACTCCATATGCTCTGACCTTAGTCATGAGTCTACTATTTGTTACCTTATCAAAGGCCTTTTGAAAATCTAAATATATTACATCTACTACATTACCCTGTCTACTCTTTGTTACCTCTTCAAAAAATTTAGTAAGGTTGGTCAAGCATGCTGACATACTGTTTCTCTGGTCATTCCTAACCTGTGAGCCCCAGTCATTATAAATGAAGACAAGACTGATGACTAACACACAGAAGCATAAATCCAGCAAATGGCACTGAACAACGATCAGAAAGAAGGTAACTGGACAATTTCCTCTTTCCCACAGCCCAGGGACACGAAGATCAATTGTAGCAATTCCATCACCACCCGAGGTGATATTGGCTAACTCAACATAGACCAGGGATTGAACCAGAGATCTTCCTGGTCAGCATGGCTTGGTGCGACTCTACTGAGCAATAAGGAAAACAACTTTAATGTTTGAAAAGGATGTTTTCAGACCGTGGTCGAATGCACTCACTATATGTGGAGTGTGTGAATTTTAAGTTTGCCCCAGGTGGCAATTAGTTTATTTCAATGTACTGTGCTTTGTTTTTAAAATGACTGGCACTAAAATGCCCACCTATTTAATTGCAAGTTAATTTCTGTGAATGACTGACACTTTACTAGTTTTCATCTTTGTAGATATCATAGCAATGATGGAATTCTGGTACAAACACACAGACAGGCACAAACGGGCAGGGTACTAAAAATGAGTCCAAGACTTCACTTAAAGTAAATTGCAAAAAGTTATTCACTAGACAGGGATTAAGTACATCTGTATGCAATGATGAAAGGGTAGGAAAGATTAATTTCATTATGCTGCCTACATATCTCCCACATGCTCTGTAGTCTGATTAATGGGATGAATAGAGTCCTTGCACTGTGACCTAACAATAAATAAATATTCAGTGCACAGGCAGCCAAGTGGAGATAAGAATTCTGTCACCCACGCAGTTGCTGTAGGTCAAACACCTGCTTAATGAATTGTAGTTTAGTACCAGTTCCAAAATGACAAAATATTCCTCTAGATTTCAGTTTTTTGTATCACAGGCATTGTATTGTTTTGGCAATCAATTGAGCTGAATCATCTGCTTCCCGCACTTTAAATTCACTATTTGTGATAACAGTTGTGAAAATATCTATCTATTGGCAATACAAAAGGCTTCAGAACACAGTACAGCAAAGTCATTCTTGGTCAAAAATCCTAAGGATTAGCAACCCAAATCTACGCCATATGTAGATGAGGATTGTATTGCCTTTCAGTTATTTTCCAGCCTAGTTTCAGACATTCTGGGAAGGTTGCAATTTGATTTCCCTGAATTGAATTCTTACCAACACAGTTTCTGTGCTATTCTTTCCCGATATCAGCTGAAATCACAATGTATGTTGAAATGAAAGAGGAACTCTACTGTGGTCAAGTTTTCGGGATAAAACAGGCCTGTTCTCAATGCTTAACATTCAAACAAGCCTCACAAAACATGAAACCTCCACTCCATTAACTGAGAACAGAAAAGTTCTTTCCTGGAAATGACATTGTAATTGTACCCTATATACACACATCACTATATGTAAATGAAAGCTTTAAGAATGTCCATCACACTCCAGGATCACTCTTGAAAGGGTTAAAAGTATATATTAAAAAAAAGAATGGCATGCTTTTTTTTCTGATCCCAGATGAGCCGTAATTTCCTCCAGTTAAACATTGGAAGACCAAAGCCATTGTCTTCAGCCTCACCACAAACTCTGTACCCTCGCCACCGATTCTATTTCGCACCCAGCCACTATCTCAGGTTGAACCAGACTGTTTACAGCCTATTTGACCCTGAGCTTAGCTTCTGACCCCATGTCCTTTCCATTATAAAGACTGCATACTTATACCTCTGTAACATCACCCAACTGTGCCCTTGCCTCAGCCCATCTGCTGCAGAAACCCTCATCCATGCCTTTGTCACCCCATGATTCGACTATTGCAATGCTCTCTTGCCGTGTCTCCCATCCTTCAGTTTCCATGAACTTTAGCTCATGCAAAGCTCTGCAACCCCTATTCTATCCAGCACCAAGTCCCATTCACCAGTCACTCCAGTGCTCATTGACCTACATTGGCTCCTGCTCCCCCAATGCCTCAAATTTAAAATTCTCACTCTCATGTTTAAATCCCTTCATGGCTTCATCCCTCCTTATCTTTGTAATGTTCTCCAGCCCTGAGAACTCTCCGTTCCTTTAACTCTGGTCTCTTGTGCAACCCCCCTCTCTTTGCCTTCAGCAATCAAGGCCCTATGCTCTGTCCCTACACCTCTCTGTCTTTCCACCTTCCTCTCTTCCTTTAAGACCACTTCTAAAAACCCACCTCTTTGACCATCTTTTAGTTACCTCTCCTAATATCTCCTTCTTTGGCTTGGTTGCAATTTGTGTCTAACAATTAAACTATGATAGACCTCAGAACTTATTTGGGTCAGTTCCCTGTAGGAAATACTTAAGTAGTGGCCTTAAGGGGACAGGCTATATTAGCAGCTAAACATCATAACCATCTCTAGATCCAAGACTATTTAATGAGCAGCACTACAAGCTAAAAAACCTAAATATTACAAATATATATATATATATATATATATATATATATATATAAAAAAGGGAGTGGTATAATCAGCAAAGAAACAGTCACTTAATTGGGATTTAGTTGATTTAAGTGACATACAGCTTTTATGAAGCCCATTAAAGAAAGACACAGAAAAGGGCACTGTGTTACTTAGTCCATGCCATCACCAAAACCATCCAAACCTTAAGCAATTGTCTGATACGGTGCTTTCTGTAAAAATATATTAATTAGGGAAAATTATAATGAACTTACCTATTTTCAATGAAAAGGCCACACAAAAGCCTGATAAAATTGATTCCTTAGAGTAAAGAAAGATATATTGCATATTTCCTGAATAAATGTAACTTTACTTAGATGCTATATGATAAAAGATTACTTATATAGTAATTACAGTTAACAAATTCAAGGGCTATCTCATTAAAATGATTTGGTCCCACTCACAATTAAAGGCTTATGAGTCAAACTGATACTCACTGCTGATATTGAAGAAAGATACTTTTAGTCACATCAGAATTCTGTTAATTTTAACAACATGATAATTAACATTAACAGAAAAAGCTGTTAAAATCACTGAGGACTGAATGTCTTTGCAGCTAACATCTCACTTAGCATTATTCCCTTTAACTTGTAGCTATATTTTGAAGAGAATCCCACATAAAAAGAGGGCAGTTGGCTATGTAGGTTTTTGCATGAGTGGGTAAGCACTCTTGCAGTCCCACTTGGGATTTAAAGATCATACACACAAGCAACAAGATTCTTTCCACTGATAATGCCCATGGAGGTTTGCATTAAAAAGGGGTGAAAAACTGGGAAAACAGTTCTAGCATTGTCAGCTGGCAGTTTTAGCACTATTCCAAGTTTTCACTATTTTAGTGCTGACTGTTTAGTAATGAGAATTAAGATCCTGTCAACAGCTCTTAACACTATAAGTTACTGTCTCCTGTTCAGTCCAATAAATTATCCACTGACGCCCATTGCTCTCTACCCGAGTTGGAACTATTGACCTTCAGGGATATGTAAGCATACTGTACGCTGACCATACGTCCCCGGGCAAACAACGTCCCTGGAAGAGACCCCAGTTCAGAAAACTTGTCCCTATGTGGAGTCTTCGTTTTTTTTAAAACGCGAATGTGCTGAAACCCCGGGGGCAGATTCTCAGCCCGTTCCCGCCCGGTTTGAGCTCAGGAACAGATTCCAGGAGCCGGTTTCCCACAATGCAGCGTGGCGGAGAAAAGGCCCCATTGATTGCTCGGGCCGCACTGCACTCTGGGGGATTGAGTCACCTGACCCCGTGTTTTGGCCAATAGTGACTGGCCAGAGGGCAGAACCTTTAAAATGCGTGGGAGAAGCCGAGGGCGCGTTGAGAGCTGGTGGGCGAGTGGATTTACTTTACCTCAGAGATCAGCATGGTGCATCATGTTATTTTTACTGAATAAGGCAAGCTCTAAATTCTCCCACCAGAAAGAGGTTTCTGAAACCTTCTGAGAAAGAGGGTGTTTCACACCTTAAATGGAAAATCTCAGTCTGTTTGGAACCGATTTAAAATTGAGAAATTAAAAGTTAGGCTTTTCGGGGACGAGTATAGGTGGTACAGCACTATTACCAGAACACACGCAAGATTCGAGATTTGATATAAAGTGAAAATGCCATTGTCTCTACGCATATTCCACTAGCAGAAGCAACAAAGTCGTCATGCCGGTTTTCTTGAAACGCGTCCTGGCTACTTTGCTGTGCTCCCACCCTGTGTGTTCCCGGATTCGGTTTAGAAAATATGGTCACCCTAGCATACTGGTGAGTATTACTGTTGCAACATGTGCTCTCTTGCATCACCACAATAGACAGGGCACAACAGGCACAAAGTCCCTATAGAACACCTGTGGCCACTTGCAAAACTACCTCTGAGGCTGTGTGAACAGGCCAAGAACCAGATACCTACTATTAATGAAGAAGCAATGCAGGCAAAGGCAGAGGCTATTCAGGCAGATGTTTACCAACTTGCACCATCTCCTGAACCTTCAGCTATGTTGATGTGACATCTTTAAGATCATATAAACAGAATCATAAAATAGATCCAAGCATGTTAAATAAAAAAAAATGTCTAGAGAGGAATTTGGCCTGAGCTTTAAGTACAGTGTCACTCATTTTAGTAATCAGCTTTATCTCATACCAAGGATGTGGTAAAGCTGGAGTATAACTTCAAGTTGGCAGGTGATGATGCGGAAGTGAATCAAAAATGAATTAAATGACTGACTCTGAAGGAGTCAGTCTTACACTGCTTGGATTTCACACTATGTGGCATATAACTCTACTGAAATATCAAACCTGGTTTAAAAAATGGTCAGCAGTGCATTTTAAATTTATCCAAAGTTGACATAGTAACACAAATGTTTAGAGACTGCAGATGTTCCCATTCACTCTCAAAATATTTAAATGTTAACAACTTGTAGGGCATGCATGCAGAGAACTCTCCTGTGTGGGAGAATTCCAGTCAAGAGCCAGGCAGTACATAAACAAGACGTAATGCACCCTAAAACTGGTGTGCAGAAGCCTTATACATTTATGATCAATTTTTCCTAATTATTGCAGCTGAATTCATGCAACTTTCTCCCCAGCCCACAATTCTTTGAATTCTTCTATATAGCCATGACCTTTACCAACATCTTTTAAGTAGTTCACTATAAGGAAAATGGCTGCCTCAGATAGTGCAAGATCAGGAGAAACAAGAACTATACAGGAATATTCCTATGAGAATGGCAGACCAGATTTTAGCTATAGCTCAACTGCTCAAACTTTAAGTGCTGACCTTTGACGAATTTTTACTTTTGTAGTGCTAATGCAAGATATGAATCATAGACCTGTCAAATCTCATTCCCCCCCACCCCATCTTGTCACTTGTGAATCTCACAGCAAACTACTGACAGATAAAAAAAACACTCAGCATTGTAGGAAATGGCAGCTATAGTCTGCCCTCTTCCTTTGTCAGCAAGATTACTATTTAAAATCTCCTCCACCCATCAGCAAGATTAGTGGGATAACTGTATGAATATCCACCATCCCCAGCCTCCAAGCTAACTCTCAAATAGAGTCATAACAGCACAGAAGGAGGCCATTTGGCCCATCGAGTCCGTGCTGGCTCTCTGTAGAGCAATCCAGTCAGTCCCATTCCCCCGCTCTATCCCCGTAGCCCTGCAAGTTTATTTCCCTCAAGTGCCTATCCAGTCTCCCCTTGAAAACATTGAGTGTCTCCGCTTCCACCACTTCCGTTGGCAGTGAATTCCAGGTCCTCACCACTCGCTGCTTAAAAAAGGTTTTCCTCACATTCCCCCTGTATCTCTTGCCCAAAACCTTAAATCTGTGTCCCCTAGACCTTGTACCATCAACTAGTGGGAACAGCCTTTTCCCGTCTAGCCTATCCAAACCCGTCATAATCTTGTACAGCTCTATCAAATCACCTCTCAACCTCCTTTGCTCTAATGAAAACAAATCCAGCTTCTCCAACCTGTCCTTGTAGCTAAGATCCCCCATCCCCGGAACCATTCTGGTAAATCTCCTCTGCACCCTCTCAAGTGCCTTCACATCCTTCCGAAAGTGTGGTGACCAGAACTGGACGCAATACTCCAGTTATGGCCTAACCAGCGCCTTATAAAGGTTCAGCATAACTTCTCTACTTTTGTACTCAATACCTCTATTTATGACGAGGTTGAAAGTCTAAAATTAACACTTTAACTTTTATGTTCAAAGACAAACTCTGTAACAATTCCATTAATACTACAGGAGAATTACAGGGGGAAGAAAAATGTGATCACAGTGGCGAAAAAAATGTTGACAACTTCAGCCTACCAGTCTCCTACTCTGCCACTTTTGTCCTGGCTAACCTTCAATCTGTTTAACAGGACTTAACTTCACAATCTGGATCCAATTGCATTGTTCTAAAAAGCTGACAGAAGTATGAAATGAAAAATGTTCAGTGTGCTTACACACTTGTGTAATTTTTCCTTCCAGTCTTCAGTTTCCTATTGGAGCTTGTGAAAAGTAGCTACATAGCCTGGAAATTACAGTCAATGTAAGCACTTATGGCACTGGGAACTGTGCATGTGTTTGGGGGGTGGGGTGGGAGCAGAAAATTGTGATCCCTGATTATAATCACTCAGCAATTGGTGGCCGTGCCTTCTGTTGCCTGGGCCCCAAGCTCCGGAATTCCCTGCCTAAACCTCTCCGCCTCTCTTTCCTCTTTTAAGACGCTCCTTAAAACCTACCTCTTTGACTAAGCTTTTGGTCACCTGCCCTAATTTCTGCTTATGTGGCTCGGTGTCAAATTTTTTGTCTTATAATACTCCTGTGAAGCGCCTTGGGACGTTTTACTACGTTAAAGGCGCTATATAAATACAAGTTGTTGTTTTAATGCAAGAATAGCAAAAAGGATACCAGGACTGTCTGCCCGCACCTACTAATATGTTAAAATTATCTATAGGTCCAGGCAAAGCCACTATCTCCACAGCTCAAGTTCAGTATGCAGGTAGTTGCAAAGGTGTGCTATCTGCTTCAAAGAAACCTCCATCAAACCTTCACCATAGGGACAGCACTGCTAGTGGCAGTCAAAGCCCCTGACTTTTATAGTTCTTCCATACTAGTAGAGGAGCTATCTTCAGTATCAATTTGCTGTCCACAAATGTATCAAGCAGGTGGCTGATGCTTCATTTAACAGGTCGCACACCTTCATCTCCTTTTCCTTTGAACAGCATAACAGCATAAATTCTATCATGATTGTGTTCCATCAATGTGCAGCTAGTCAGTGACCACCAACACCACATCATGCAGGTTAGTGTCCGCTTCCCAGGCAGCAGCCAGAAAGCTGTAATTTTAAGGCAATCAACTAAAAATGGCTTCTCACTTTCTCACACATCTACTGCCACTTGCACAGAAAGATTGGATGGGCATTGTCCTGAGAGACAGCAGGCTCCTTAATATCTGCTCCACGCAGGGTTGATAACCCTTCCTGCACAACTACACAGATGCAGCAAATGGTCCCCTCCACACTCCTAGGGTATTTTGAATGGACTCAAGTGGCTCCTATAGATTGATCTACTCAGGCAACAATCTCTTTATCTGTAGACTGTGAGGTTTGAAGTGGTTTGCTAGAGGATGCCCTTCAGTAACAAAGAGAATTGTTCTTTTCACTCACTTCCTGTAGCTCGAGCATCAGTGCAGCTGAGGAAGGAAATGAGTTGAACTTTTATGTTTCTGCTCCTCCAAAGCCACCACAACTTGCTCTTCCTCACCCTTGACACTGCAACGTACCAAATGGTAGCACCTAAGCTCACTATCTAAGTTCTCCAAGGTGTTTGTAGCTGTGCTGGTGCTTGTAAAAGCTGGTGAGAATGAAGGAAAGTATGGTGAGACGCTCGCTTGCTTGGGCGACTGGAAGTGAAAGCAAGTTTTCTTTAAGACCTACAAAAATAGGAGAGGACCACGGGTTATAATTCCTTGACATAGTTCCTTGCAGCTGTCAACATAAGGATATTCATTCTGTCAGTCTAAGCAATATTCAAACCCAGGGCCTACAAAGAATTCCATGAGCTCTATGTACCTTTTAAAGGGTGAAGGAGGTAGGGAGAGGTTTTAAGGTCGTTGTTGGTAGTAGGGAAAAGCCTGGGGTTACCTTTGCTCTCCAGGATGATCCGAGTAGTGGGCGTTTGGCAGAGGAGAGTGAGTCCTGGTAGTGGGCATTTCTGGACAGCACAAATCCCCAGCACAGACCTGCCCATAATTTAATACGAATTGGCACTAGAGGACAATCTAACTCAAGGATCACTAAAAAGATAGTTTGTGTGAGAAATAAAAATATCACACTGATACAATAGAAGTTGGCATGAAGGCATGTGATCATATAATCCACAAATCAGTTGGGTGGTTAACCCACTAGATGAATATATGGAAATCTGTCAACAGCATACAAGTACTACCATGATGCTGCCCCATGGTGTGGTAGCATATTGGTTTATTGTGCTTGTGCATGTCACATGGATAGTTCCAAATTAAAATTATGTTACTGTAAAGACAAAATGACTTCCCTAGGGTGGAAGAATAGGATCAAGGCATATTGTTTGGTCAACCCAGAGAGAGCTCCAAGCCACAAGAAGCTTTCACAATGGGTTGTCCCATGGAAATTACTCCTTTGTTTTTTGGAGGGGGAAGTAAACAAGAAGCCACAGAGGAATGTCAGCCAGTTGAGGATGCACCAGAAGCAGACTGCGTACGTCCAGTATTTACAGGGAAAAGCACACTATCCTGGATTTGTCAGAGGGTCTGTCTGCAGATGCTCTGAATCACCAGGGATGGCAGTGACAGAATGTACCATCTGCTGCAAGTATAGCTGCAGAGGGTTCCACAGAATGGCATACAGGGACAACCTCCTTGCTATCACCTCATGCAGCAGCTTTATTTCACCAGTAATTAAACAGGGGGTTCACTTGTTGCGCTGCTCCATCCCTTGACCAAAAACTTACTTTTCCAGTCTTCACATTAATTGTGTCAGTTCCTTGGTTTTGTTATGCATAGAAAAAACACAGAAACAGGCCATTCGGCCCATTCAGTCCATGTGGGCATCTACCCTCCACACAAACAAATAGTCCTGATCATATTTACTCACTCTATTCACATATTCCTTCATTTCCTTTATCTACTTATCCAATCTAATCTTGAATGTTGACATAGTTTCTGCCTCAACAATTACCCCTAGAAATGAATTCCACAGCATTCCACTCAAATCACTAATTTCAGTCACAATGAATGAATAACTGCTCGAGTATGATAGGGAGATGGAGCGGAGGCAGCGAAGAAGAGGACAAGATGCTCGCAGATGGAGGAGGAGGAGTGGCAGGAGGGCTCTCAGCAGTCGGCTTTACCCACCTAGGGTCTTCCGAGAACACTTCTCCTACCTGCACTTAAACTTGCCTGCTGAGAGCAAGTATTTGTAACAGCCTTCATCAAGCTTTATATTATGGTCAATCACACACTTATCATACTCATTAAAAAACAACTAAAACATTATTTCCACAGTACCGTTTTAATATAGTACTCTCTCACTGCAATATTCTCTGAAGTACCAGGCCCTACAAATGGTTCCTTCTCTAACAAAAATTATATAACAACCCTCTCTATATCGCATTTTTGCAACATGATTCTTGTATATTTTTAAACACAGACTTTGAGAGTGAGTCAGGTGCAGTATGTGCATGTTACAACTATGTTTTCATTTTCAGTAACATAAGAGTTAAGTAGATCTGGCACATGCAAATGGTTAAATGGCAGCGATAACAAACAATTTCTGCTTAAATTTAAGTCACATCAATCTAATTTGAGCTCCCTTACCTTGTAAACAAGACTGAAAGTTACCAATTAAGATGGTTTAGAGTTGCTATAGCAACAAGAGGTTGCCATAGCAATAGTAGTGAATCTGCAAGAAGAAAATGTTCACACTTCTGTTGAAGTGTAAGGCAACAGGTTTAAATTTACAGCTGTTTCATATTGAAATGTAGCCAAATGGATTAGCATAAAGCTCAGTCAACATTGGTATGCAGAGTGAAACTGCTACAATGTTAAATAGTGAGGGTATCATACAGTACTCCTAACATTAAGTGTAGGTGTACAAAATGGATAAATAAAAGTAAGATTTCCTACTGATGAGTGAGTGGGGCTGAAGGAGGTCAAGCACAGCTAATGTCACCATGCAGCTATGTGGATTTCTTGACAATCTTAGTGGATGACAGGACATAAATTTAACCAACTTATCCAATGGCTTCCCGGCTTGGTGCATCATTGAGTCATATAGACCCGACAGTCCCAAGATCAATCTCTGATCTACAAAGTTATCTAAACTGAATCAGGGTGTTGGTAGAGCCAATACACTGGCCTCAGACAGATGGAAAATAACAGCCAAAGCTGCCATTCCCATACATGCACACCAAGAAAAGCTGACATTTCCCCAAAGAAGTGGACAACTTCAAAATAACCTTCAATATAAAAACAACTAATTACACTGCAGGTGTAGTGGAATGCAGGCTTGTAACTTAATTTGTAGGTATACCCAACATCCTTTCACTTGTATTGTCGGAAATAAACCAGAAATGTATGAAAATCCAAAAGGTGTTCAAGGTTTCATTTTCTAAGCAGTCTGGGAACATGCTCCAGCCCCAGATAATATGAATCTTTGATACTACATTTTGGTGTCTACAATTAATATGGATAATGATCTTATTAAATCTATTTATTGAAAACCACACTCTTTTTACCATTTCGGAATTAGTTATTTTTCTTTATATTTTAAAATGTCTTTCAGTTGCAGCAGATAATCTATTACTGGGAAAAAAGTTTGCATTAAAAAAAAAAATTGGCTAATAGCAAATGGGGGAATCAGTCTAGTCAGCGGGTAGGCTGTTTAGGCACATAATTAGAATTGTACACAGTCCTTCTGAATGCTGCACCCTCCTGCCCCACAACAATGGGCAGTACATTTCTGGGGTAGGGGGATTCGGGGCATGTCCCCTCAGAATATTTGGGATGTTTACATTGCGCACTGTGAGTAATTCTAAACACTATTATTTCACAATTGATAGACTTTTAATTTTAAAAAATAGGCAAAGTAAGACGAATTTAGGTTTTCAATCAACCAGATCAATGCTTCCATAACAGCAACCACCCTCCTTCACAGAGCCATTTGCCCTCCAACCTTTGTGTGAAGAATTTCCTGATATCAGTCCTCCACTTACATTATACTAGTTTGAACCTGTGTGTTTGTTTTATTTCCACAGCTTAAGTTAAAATAATATTCTGGGTTTCCTTTTTCTATAACCTTAACAATCTTATATACCTTTATAAGATCACCTCTCAGACACCTTCTTTCTAAGCTGAATAGCCCAAGCTTATTCAGTCTTTCCTCATAACTTAAATCCCTGACACTAGGGGGGTGAAATCCGTCTTGGGCAGTAGTGCAAATGGGCAATGGAAAAGAAAATTAGGTGGGGTGTAAAACAGGCTGCCAATGCGCCATCGCCCGCTTGGTGCTACAGCCCGAGACAAATTTCATCCCCTAGGAATCAGCCTCATGGTTCTTCATTGCACTACTTGAATGATGAATTAAACCACAATATTACATTTGAAATTGACACACACTCTAGAACCAGGGGACACGAGCTCAAGTTTAGAAGAGTGACGGTGCACAGGCAGCATAGACTACTTTACACGGAGGATGGAGAATGTGGGGAATGGACTGCCCAGGGAGGCTGTGGAAGCAAATACAGGAAACTCTCTTTTAACCGGCACCCAAATAACCGGAAATCTCTCTTAACCGGCAAAATTCTTGAGTAGGTAACCGAGGTTTTCCTTCATCTCTCCTTTAAAAATAACTTAAAAAAAACCCCCGAGGCATTTGCCTTGTATCGGAGCGTGTAGATTGGGAGGGGAATGTGCAGCCCGGGTAGGCAGCGTACACGACAGATGGTCAGCTGGCGGTCCCCGGGGAGACGGAGCTCCGAATGCAGGCGCATGTCAGTCTGTACGGGGCTCTTGTACGTTGGGAGATATAACTCTCCGTTATCCGGACTTTTTGATTAACCGGCACCACGCCGGTCCCGTCGGTGCCGGTTAATAAAGAGTTTCCTGTAGTGTGAAAACTTTAAGGAAGAATTTAGTAGATATTTAAGTGAGTGGGCGTTTGAGAGGTAGTAGTTTTTGGGACTGGCCAGATGGATTAGAGCTTTTTTCTAATCCTGTATTTTCTTCTGTTCCTGTTTCTTGCCTCCAAGAAATAGTCACTTACTTTAAGCAACTGTGGATGTCACCCACCCAAGACATAAAATTGCAGTGAATTTAAATACAAGAGGGCAAAAAGTTTAGATTATTTTCTTTATCATCATAATGCTAATGCTGGTTGCTGTGCTCACAACCATACAATGATAAACCATTCATCAATCAAAAGTCATAACGTTCAAAGAAAATCACCCGTGCTAAATCCACTGAAATGTCTAAGAGCTAAAATGTGTTTTCAGCCAGGTCTATTGATATTGTACCTTTCCTTGACTTCAAACATTTACTCATACCTTCAGAACCAATGGAACATGTTCTACACCTACCCATCCTGCTTTGCTCTTTTGAAGTAGGTATAAAGCCAAAGCATTTACGTCATATTTCACTTTTCAAAAAGAGAAGCTTCACTTTGTAATGAAGAATTCATAAAGTCTGCGGGTGATAAAAGAGCTGCAGCTCTCTCAAATGTTTGAGCTCTGGAAGGGAAGGGCGAACTAGTTTCTAGCAATGTGCCAATCAAAGCTCCTACTGATATGCAAGACATTGAAGGAAGAAAATGTGCTAAGGAACTGTGGAAGTAATTTGTTCTATTTCATGAAATTAAATTGAATGTTTCCTTTGTACTTACTTTCTAAATGAATAAAACAAAACAAATATTAATAGAGGTATACCAGCTTAGATACAGCTACAGTATACCTGTCTGTCACTGCTAAGATCTGAGTCTATGTTGTTCTAGTTTGCCTTTACATTTCTTAATGGTAAATTTTTCTTCTGATCAAGGTGAAGGATGGTAGTGCTGGAACGGAATATTTTTCCAGTCAGAACAGCATGCAATACAGGTTTGTTGCAGTTTAGAGTTTGCTCTTGATCATGCCAGCTATGTGCCATAATTTTAATCATAGAAAGGCAGAGTGACAGTTCTATGTCCTACATCAGCCATCTGAGTAAGTTTACTCAAATAGTGCCAAATCATACCAACTCAAATATACCCAACTATTGCATGCAACTCTTATTGTTCCAAAAGATTACTGAACTGAATTTTTAAAAGACCCAAAGGAGAGATGTGTCTAAATTTATAAAACTTCCCCTCTCCCAATTTTCTCCCTTCCTCTCTTAAAGGAGCTGACTTTGTGGTACTGCCATACGACTTCATGGGCATCAACAGCCTTCTGGTTCCTTACACAGGTGACCATTATTCAAGTAGGAGTCCAGAAACATCTGAACCAGATCCTGTCGTCAGTTGATATCCAAAGACATACACTTTCCAGCTGGAGACACCAAATCAAAATCAGGAGCACGAACCTTGGCTGAATTTTCCCTTCCTAACTCGAGAGCCATGACGATTCAATTGTAAAGCTCCCCACTGCTGGCCCAGCTAAAACCAATTAACTCAGCACAGGCCAGGGATTGAACCTGGGATCTTTCTGCTTAGAACCACACCCACTAAGCCATCAAGGGAGTCAAGTCTGGAAAGATAGAGGGAAGGAAAAAAAGGAGGGATAGCAGATTTTATTAAGGAAAATATTACAATGCTAGAAAGAGAGAATGTCCTTGAGAGATCAAAGACAGAATCTATTTGGTTGGAGTTGAGAAACAATAAAGGAGCTATTATGCTACTTGGTGTATTTTATAGGCCACCAAATAGTGGGATGGAGACAGAGGAGCAGATTTGCAAAGAAATTACAGAGAGGTGCAAGAACTATAGAGTAGTGATAATGGGAGACTTTAACTACCTCAATATTGAATGGGGCAGTGATTGTGTTAAGGGCAGAGAAGGGGAGGAATTTCTGAACTGTCTTCAGGGAAATTTTCTTCATCAGTATGTTTCCTGCCCAACAAGGAAGGAGGCATTGCTGGATCTAGTCCTGGAGAATTAAGTGGGTCAAGTGGAGAATGTCACAGTTGGAGAGCATCTTGGGAATAGTGATCATAGTATCGTAAGGTTTAGATTAGTTAAGGAGAAGGACAAAGAGCAATCTAGAATAAAAAGACTTAACTGGAGGAGGGCTAATTTCAGCGAATTGAGGAGGGATCTGGCCCGGATAAACTGGAGTCAAAAACTGGCAGGCAAAAATGTAATGGAGCAATGGGCAGCCTTTAAAGAGGAGATGATTCGGATATAGTCTAAGTACATTCCTACAAGGGGGAAAGGGAGGGCAAACAAAGCCAGAGCTCCCTGGATGACGAACGAGTTGGAGAGTAGGATGGAGCAAAAGGGGGGTGTATGATAGATGTCAGCTTGATAATACAAGGGAGAATCAGACTGAATATAAAAAGTACAGAGGAGAAGTGAATAAGGAATTAAGAGGGGCAAAGAGACAGTACGAGAATAGATTGGCGGCTAACATAAAGGGGAATCCAACGGTCTTCTATAGGCGTATTAACAGTAAAAAGGTTGTCAGAGGAGCGGTAGGGCCAATTAGGGACCAAAATAGAGAACTATTGGTGGAGGCAGAAGGCATAGCTGAGGTATTAAATGAGTACTTTACATTGGTGTTTACCAAAGAAGAGGACTTTGCAAAAGCTATGGTAAACGAGGAGGTTGCTGGGATACTGGATGAGATAAAAATAGATAAAGAGGAGGTACTAGACAGGCTGGCGGTAATTAAAGTTGATAAGTCACCTGGTCCGGATAGGATGCATCCTAGGTTACTGAGAGAAGTAAGGGTAGAAATTATGGAGGTGCTGGCCACAATCTTCCAATCCTCCTTAGATACAGGGGTGGTGTTAAAGGACTGGAGGACTGCAAATGTTATACCCTTGTTCAAAAAAGGGGAGAAGGATAAACCTGGCAATTACAGGCCAGTCAGTTTAACGTCGGCGGTGGAGAAGCTTTTAGAAACAATAATCCAGGAGAAAATTAACAGCCACTTGGGCAAGCATGGACGAATAAAGGAGAGCCAGCATGGATCTGTTAAGGGCAAATCATGTTTGACTCACTTGATTGAGTTTTATGATGAGGTAACAAGAGAGGGTGGAAGAGGGCAGTGCAGTTGATGTTGTGTATATGGACTTTCAAAAGGCGTTTGATAAAGTACCACATACTAAGCTTGTTAGCAAGATTGAAGCCCATGGGATAAAAGGGGCAGTAGCAGCATGGATGCAAAATTGGCTAAGGGATAGAAAACACAGAGTTGTGGTGAATGGCTGTTTTTTGGACTGGAGAGAGGTATATAGCACGTTCCCCAAGGTTCAGTAGTAGGACCATTGCTGTTTTTGATATACATTAATGGCTTGGACTTAGGGGTACAGGGCACAATTTTGAAATCTGCAGATGACACGATACTTGGAAGTGTAGTAAACAGTGAGGAAGATAGTAATAGATTTCAAGAAGACATAGACAGGCTGGTGGAATGGGCAGACACATGGCAGATGAAATTCAACACAGAGAAGTGTGAGGTGATACATTTTGGTAGGAAGAATGAGGAGAGACCATACACACTAAATGGTACAATTTTTAAGGGGGTGCAAGAACAGAGAGACCTGGGGGTGCTTGTGGACAAATCTTTGAAGGTGGCAGGACAGGTTAACAAAGCAGTTAATAAAGCATATAGGATCCTGGGCTTTATAAATAGAGGCACAGAGTACAAAAGCCAGGAAGTTATGCTAAACTTATATAAAACACTAATTCAGCCCCAGCTGGAGTATTGTGTCCAATTCTGGGCACCACACTTTAGGAAGGATGTGAAGGCTTTAGAGAGGGTACAGAAGAAACTTACTAGAATGGTTCCAGGGATGAGGGATTACAGTTACGTGGATAGACTAGTGAAGCTGGGGTTGTTCTCCTTAGAGCAGAGAAGGCTGAGAGGAGATTGGATAGAGGTGTTTAAAATCATGAAGGGTTTAGATAGAATAAATAAAGAGAAACTGTTTCCAATGGCTGAAGGGTCAGAGGACAAAGATTTAAGGTGATTGGCAAAAGAACCAGAGGCGACGTGAGGAAAACTTTCTTATGCAACAAGTGATTAGAATTTGGAATGTACTGCCTGATAGGGTGGTAGATACAGATTCAATAGCAACCTTTGAAAGGGAATTGGATAAATACTTGAAGGAGAAAAAATTGCAGGGATATAGGGAAAGAGCGGGGGAGTGGGACTAACTTGGTTGCTCTTTTAAAAGAGCCGGCACAAACTCGATGAGCCAAATATTCTCCTTCGGTGCTGTACTAGTCTATTCTATGATTCTAAGTCAAATTTTTTAATGCTACAACATTAAAAAGCTGTGCAAGCCCACTGAAACAACTCATTTGCTGTACTGGCTGAGTTGGAATTAAAAAACCTGAGGTTTTAACTCCCAGGCAGAAATGCGGCAAAGCGAGCGGCGTGCCCATCCAGGAGTGGCAGCAGGCAATCAGCCGGGCCTCATTAGCTTGCCCCGTGTCAACACCCCGACCAATACAGTCGGGAATGCAGCTGCCCATCCATTAAAATCAGATGGCAGAAGGCCTCCGTCGGGGACCTAGCGGTATAGTCCTCGGCACAAGTTAAGTGCCAGGGTGAGCAATCCACCGTGGGGGGAGGGAAAAAGAATCATAGAGTCATAACGGCACAGAAGGAGGACATTTGGCCCATCGAGTCCGTGCCAGCTCTCTGTAGAGCAATCCAGTCAGTCCCATTCCCCCGCTCTATCCCCGTAGCCCTGCAAGTTTATTTCCCTCAAGTGCCTATCCAGTCTCCCCTTGAAAACATTGAGTGTCTCCGCTTCCACCACTTCTGTCGGAAGCGAATTCCAGGTCCTCACCACTCGCTGCGTAAAAAGGTTTTTCCTCACATCCCCCCTGTATCTCTTGCCCAAAACCTTAAATCTGTGTCCCCTATTCCTTGTACCATCAACTAGTGGGAACAGCCTTTCCCCGTCTAGCCTATCCAAACCCGTCATAAATTGTACACCTCTATCAAATCACCCCTCAACCTCCTTTGCTCTAATGAAAACAAATCCAGCTTCTCCAACCTGTCCTTGTAGCTAAGATTCCCCCATCCCCGGAACCATTCTGGTAAATCTCCTCTGCACCCTCTCAAGGGCCTTCACATCCTTCCTAAAGTGTCGTGACCAGAACTGGATGCAATACTCCAGTTGTGGCCTAACCAGCACTTTATAAAGGTTTAGCATAGCTTCTCTACTTTTGAACTCAATACCTCTATTTATGAAGCCCAAGATCCCATATGCTTTGTTAACCACTCTCTCAATATGTCCTGTCACCTTCAGGGACCTATGTACATTAACTCCCAGGTCCCTCTGTCCCTGCACACTCTTTAAAACTGTGCCATTAAGTGTATATTGCCTTTCCCTGTTCCTTCTGCCAAAATGCATCACCTCACACTTCTCTGTATTAAATTCCATCTGCCACTTGTCTGCCCATTCTGCTAGCCTTTCTATGTCCTGTTGCAGTCGATTGGTATTATCCTCACTGTTTGCCACCCCCTCAAGTTTGGTGTCATCGGCAAATTTAGAAATTCTACTCTGTATTCCAATATCCAGGTCATTTATATCAAAAAAAGCAGTGGCCCCAGCACTGACCCTTGGGGAACACCACTGTCTACCATCCTCCAGTCTGAAAAACAGCCATTTTCCACAACTAGCTGTTTTCTGTTCTTAAGCCAATTCCTTATCCAAGCTGCCACTGACCCACCTATTCCATGAGCCTCAATTTTGTTAACTAGCCTTCTATGTGGTATTTTGTCAAATGCCTTCCTAAAATTCATGTAGACAGCATCCATTACATTCCCTTCATCAATCCTCCCTGTTACGTCATCAAAAATTCAATTAGATTAGTCAAACATGATCTGCCTTTTACAAATCCGTGTTGGCTCTCCTTAATTAGCTTAAACCTCTCCAAGTGCCGTTAATTTTTTCCTTGATTATTGTTTCTAAAACTTTACCCACCACTGATGTTAAACTGACCGGCCTGTAGTTACTAGGATTGTCCTTACACTCTTTCTTGAACAATGGTGTCACATTTGCCACTTTCCAATCCTCAGGCACCTCCCCCGCATCTAGGGAAAATTATGGCAAGCCCTTCTGCTATCTCCTCCCTCAATTCCCTTAATCCTGGGTAGGGAAGGCCTAAGGTTTCCTTTTGGGGCCTGGAGGAGCACCCCTGCTCCTCTTGGTGCACAGGAAATCAAAAAATAAACTTTTTAAAAACTTACCTTGCTTCTTCTAGCCCTAGCTGCTATTCCCAGGAGGTTTTGCCAGGTAAAGAGGTGCACTTATAGCCAAGGCCACTGATTTATGGGTTTCACGGAAAATGGACCCCTAAATTTATGGAATTCAAGCACCAAACATTGGTAAAAAATCTCGCAATCCTATGTAATAAAAACAAAATTTGACTTATTCAGTCACTGTAAATCAGTGAGCTTCCTTATAGCCGAGATGAAGTAGACGAAGGTATATTTTCTCCACCACAAGGGATAAATCACTCCATCATCACAAGGCTCCACCTCCAACTATCACGAGATTATTGTCCATTTTGTGATGAGATTTCCTCCACTAATTTGACAGTTGGCTTTAGGAATACATAAGGAAAACATACATTAGCACTTCCCCACATCCATTCACAAAGTACCAGTATTTCCTTTACTTAAGTCAAGAGAGAAAATTTGAAATAAAAGCTTTGTGATCACCTTTGTATTGAAGTTCAGAGTAGATTTTTTGTAAATACTTATAAAAAATCTGCTTTGTAATTTATGAAATACTCAATCAGGATACATTGAAATTTTACAAATAATGACTATTTTAAAAGAATATATTAGTCTGACTTGAAGGAGTTAAAGTAAGTGCATATTGGTCATATTGTTGCCTTGAGAACCAGACCTTCTTTGGACGGGCACAGATATTTCTGATATTCACTCAACACTGTTCATGACGGACAAACAATTCTTTCAGACTGAAAATATTTTCTTTTTTTCTTGTCTGCCTCTAGTTATTTTTATGATGTTTGCTTTGGTTATGCTATTTTTCTGCAAATTACCTTGCTTTACTATAGTTGATTACCGATTTGTGATTTAAAAAAAAACACAAGGCCAAGATGAAAAGATAGGCCCAAAGGGATTTTCTTCCAAAGAGTCACATTAAATCTTAATGTTCTAATAATTCCAATGAATCTTTCTAATCTACAGTACATGGAAATTGGGTTATCAACAAGCGAGTATGAGTTACATTCAAAAATAAAACAAAATGCCCTCCCTGATCCATTTGATCTTCTCTGCCTGGGCTGGTTTAAAGCTGAGATCCCACAGGTGAAAAATCTGTTCCAACACACTGCATCACAAAGTCTCTCACTATCTTTCATTGATCTGTCGAAGCTGGATTTGAATCTCGGGGGAGAAACTGCAGCAACCTAATATTATTTACCATTCCCGTTCCACCTAAACTGTGAATATATTTTGCTGCAACGATTAAACACACCTTCCATCTTTTTCAACGTACTGTTAGAAACTGTTCCAAATATTGTTACATGTATTTACTGGGGAGGGTGGAATAAGAGAAAGTAAACATTTAAAAGCAATAACTGTTCTCCCCAGGAAAGACTCGATTCGTAGAGTTTAGAAAATAAATGGGTTTCTTGAGGTGAAATCTCATGCAGAGAGTGGGGATGTGCACAGAATACTAATGTGTCCATACTGACAGATAACATGCTGCCTAATTATCACATCCCCAACAAAGCGAATAGCAGATGAAATGCTCGTTCCCTGCAGGGGCTTGCTGACATCATCCCTTAAAGTACGTTGTGTAGATGCTTTTATCTGCGAGTGCCACTGGGAGATCCAGACAGATACTGTTTGAGATTGTCTGATATTATTCAGAATATAAAGGGGGTGAGACTTGACTTAGACGAGAAGCGAGAATCAATGCATCAAGCCACATGACAATCAAAATGATTTGACACAACACATTCACACTGACAAAAACGGAGCGAAAAAAACAATTACAGATCCATTCTTAAACACCAAAGTTTTGCCTTTCTATATGTCTGGGCTCATTAAGGTGAGCTGTGACAGTTCTGGAAATTGAAATTTTTTTCATTCGCCATGCAGTTACAGCATGAAAACATTCTAAGCGAGATGCAGGGAAGTAACAACATTTTTTTTTTAATGGTCTAATGCTTTTTACTCCCAATTTTCTCCTCTTCTTTCCTGAAGGCACTTACTGTTGCTGAGGTATGGTGCCACGGATATGATTACATTTTGGTACCTCAGCCTAGTGACCATTTTTCATGTGTAAGCCTGGACAGTAAGTAATGGCCGGCTATTTGACTGAGGAAGGCACCACATCTCAGTTTGATCTTGTCCTCACAGTAAGTCCACACATGCACATTTTCCAGCAGCGGTCAATGGACGGCAATCAGGATTGAGAGCCCTGGCTGATAATTCTTCTCCTTAGTGCAGGGGTGCTCAGCCCAATTGTAGCAGCTTATCACTGTTCCTAGCTGAGATCGGTTAACAGCACAGACTGAGGATTAAACGTGGAACCTTCCGGTATATATGACTAAGTACCAAAGTGGGTGCTGAATTTATCCACGAAGCCATTGGGGAGATTTTCCTTTTTTTTTTAAACCTTAATATATTCATCAATAAGGAACAGGCTTTACAGTCTCAGTAGGCAAGTAAAGGTAATGGATTTAATTGAATATTTAAAAAAGAATAAGGTTTAATAACAGACCTAAGGCTCTAATTTCCTGGCAACTAAAGCAGTTTGCAACCAATGAAACTGACAGCTAGAGCGGAGAAACTTCAGCTTCCTGCGACCTGCAATCAGTGAACCTTCGAACAAGAAAATCAAGTACAGAATGGAAAAATAAGACTATTTGGTCCATACAGCCCACTATTTCAACGGACGGTGATGTGAAATTAAAAATTTAATATCCTGAGGGGCATGAATAACACGGGTATCACTTTGCATGAAGAGAATACACTGTTAAATTGTCCCTGGCCACAAATCTTAACCAGTTGTACCACATTTAGAAATACAGTGCCCTATGGAGTTCCTACTGGTTCATCTGTGCCTATCTTTTGTATAATCTTCAAATCCTTTCAAAGCAGGCCACCCTTGAAGGAGATATCTTTAATAAGAATCTATTCTACATATCTAATACCCTGTAGGAAAAAGGTTTTTTAATTTCCAACTGTGGTAGCACCCAAAAGGAAAAGGTTAAGATGAGTCCCACAAAAGATCAAGAAATAAATTGTGGTCAAATTCAGAGTTAGAGCTCCATCCTTGAATCAAGGACTTCTTGACAGAGTCATAGAGTTATACAGCACAGAAAGAGGCCCTTAGGCCCATCGTGTCTGCGCCAGCCATCAAGCCCTGTCTATTCTAATCCCATTTTCCAGCACTTGGTCCGTAGCCTTGTATGCTATGGCGTTTCAAGTGCTCATCTAAATGCTTCTTGAATGTTGTGAGGGTTCCTGCCTCTACCACCCTTTCAGGCAGTGAGTTCCAGATTCCAACCACCCTCTGGGTGAAAAAGCTTTTCCTCAAATCCCCTCTAAACCTCCTGCCCCTTACCTTGAAACTATGCCCCCTGATTATTGACCCCTCTACTAAGGGGAAAAGTTCCTTTCTATCTACCCTATCTATGCCCCTCATAATTTTGTACACCTCAATCAGGTCCCCCCTCAGCCTTCTCTGCTCTAAGGCAAACAACCCCAGCCTGTCCAGTCTCTCTTCATAGCTGAAGCGCTCCAGCCCAGGTAACATCCTGGTGAATCTCCTCTGCACCCTCTCCAATGCAATCACATCCTTCCTATAGTGTGGCGACCAGAACTGCACACAGTATTCCAGCTGTGGCCTAACTAGCGTTTTGTACAGCTCCATCATAACCTCCCTGCTCTTATATTCTATGCCTCGGCTAATGAAGGCAAGTATCCCATATGCCTTTTTAACCACCTTATCTACCTGTCCTGCTGCCTTCAGGGATCTATGTACATGCACACCAAGGTCCCTCTGATCCTCTGTCCTTCCTAGGGTCCTACCATTCATTGTGTATTCCCTTGCCTTGTTTGTCCTCCCAAAATGCATCACCTCACACTTTTATGGGTTAAATTCCATTTGCCACTGTTCTGCCACATTCAGGCTCTGGGCCGTCTTAAGAGTTAAAGGGGGAAAAATTCGGTTGGTTAGTGCCTCCTGTTAGCGCCTCCGGGGGGCGCTAGGAATTTAGCGCCCGAGTGTGGCGAGTTTAGTGCCGCTCGCGAAATTGACCAGTCCTTTTGCGGCAGCGCGAAACACTACCGCCACGATCTCCTGCGCCTGCAGATCATGTCAGTCGAGCGTGCAAAGCCCTGGTCGCGCCTTAGTGCCTGCTGCTAGGAACGACAGGTAGAGGGGAATGTTTCCAAGTCGGGAAGGGGCTGGGGGAGCGCTATTTAAAGGCGGGCGTTTCCTGCCTTTTCTTGTCGTCAAAATTTTTGGTACACGCGGTTAAGAGGGAGAGAGACGCCTGGAAAGATTTAACGCTGTCCTAAGGAGTTTTGGCCCTCAGCACCACTTTTCAGGTTCCTAAGTGCCGAGCTCTTTCCTGGGCCTATCCATTAGTGCTTCCTACACAACTGATTTAGAGGTCTCTCCAGGCCGAGATTCAAGGCTGCAATGAGCAGGGTGTGGCTGGCCAGCAAGATGGCCCCTCCCCTTTAAAAACTGGATGGCGCCAGTCTGTCTGACTTCCATGGTAACTGACATCGCCTGAGCTTCGGTAGCGTTCTGAGGTAGCGCCTCGCTCCCTGACGTTTGCGCCTTAAAAGAGGTGTGTAGCGCTTGATTTAGCACTTAAATCACTTCCAGGGGCGATAGGCGAATTTTGCAGTCAGAGGCGATAATTTGCGCCGGGCGCTAAACTTTGCGCCCGGCCAATATTAGCGCCCCAAAATGGGCGATACCCAATTTTTCCCCCAAACACTTTAAACCAACTGATTGAGTGGGGAGGCTCTTGGGCAGACTTCTTCCCCATCATCTGACCTCGACTCCCAAGAGCACTCAAAAGAATGAGAAGTTTCCAAGGAAGGTCCTGAAAGCTGGATAGAGAGGGTTGGACAGAAGCCCTGGTTGCAGAGCTAAGAGTGGTGACGCTCACTGATAGCTCCTGAAAGAGGAATTAAAACCTCTGATCATGAACTTATTTCACTGGGAAGCTAAATGCTCAGAAGTACCTTCACCACTCTGAACTTGGAAGCACTGGGCACTCAGACATCAATTAGGAGTTACACAGGAAGCGAGCACAAGGTACCTTTGAAATGGTAAGAAGCAGCTGAAACATGTAATAAATGGGTAATGAAGATCTCAAAAACATTTAATTTTCACCTATTCGCTGGGAGATGGGATAAATATGCATGTTGATTGTGTTTTAGAATATATCAACATGTCTTCTCTTACCCAAAAAATGAAAAACAAACTACTGGGAAACAGCTACAAAATGTCAAACAAGTAAAATACCTTGGGAGGAAAATTTCAAAGAACCATATTTGCTGTTTGCAGTGGTTTTTGAATGTTCAGCTTTTAACCTGAAGTGTAAAATACATGTGTTGATCTATGGCTTTTGAGAAACTTTTTAAGAAATGAGTAGATTCCTAATTCAGTATGGAGTAGACACATGAGTTTGGCATCAATGTAGGGAGTAGAACACATGAAATTTGTCTTGTATCTGTACCTAAAAACAAATCCTATTCTTACATAATAACTTTGTAAAAATACAATCAACATTAAATGAAAGTTGAATTTTGTGATGAGGTAACTGAGAGGGTTGATTAGGGCAATGCGGTTGATGTGGTGTACATGGACTTCCAAAAGGTATTTGATAGGGTGCCACATAATAGGCTTGCCAGCAAAGTTGAAGCCCATGGAATAAAAGGGACAGTGGCAGCATGGATACGAAATTGGCTAAGTGAAAGGAAACAGAGAGTAGTGGTGAACGGTTGTTTTTCAGACTGGAGGAAGGTATACAGTGGTGTTCCCCAGGGGTCAGTACTAGGACCACTGCTTTTCTTGATATATATTTTAATGACTTAGACTTGGGTGTACAGGGCACTATTTCAAAATTTGCTGATGACACAAAACTTGGAAGTATGATGAACAGTGAGGAGGATACGGATAGACTTCAAGAGGACATAGACAGGCTGGTGGAATGGGCGGACACGTGGCAGATGAAATTTAACGCAGAAAAATGCGAAGTGATACATTTTGGTAGAAAGAACGAGGCGAGGCAATACAAACTAAAGGGGGTGCAGGAACAGAGAAGCCTGGGGGTATATGTGCACAAATCGTTGAAGGTCGCAGGACAGGTTGAGAAAGCGGTTAAAAAAGCATACGGGATCCTGGGCTTTATAAATAGAGGCATAGAGTACAAAAGCAAGGAAGTTATGATGAACCTTTAAAAAACACTGGTTTGGCCACAACTAGAGTATTGTGTCCAATTCTGGGCACCGCACTTTAGGAAGGATGTGAAGGCTTTAGAGAGGGTGCAGAAAAGATTTACAAGAATGGTTCCAGCGATGAGGAATTACAGTTACGTGGATAGACTGGAGAAGCTGGGTTTGTTCTCCTTAGAGTAGAGAAGATTGAGAGGAGATTTGATAGAGGTGTTCAAAATCATGAGCAGTCTAGACAGAGTAGATAGATAAACTGTTCCCATTGGCAGAAGGGGCGAGAACCAGAGGACACAGATTTAAGGTGATTGGCAAAAGATCCGAAGGTGACATGAGGAAAAACTTTTTTATGCAGTGAGTGGTTATGATCTGGAATGCACTGCCTGAAAGGGTGGTGGAGGCAGATTTAATAGTGGCTTTCAAAAGGGAATTGCAGGGCTACGGGGAAAGAGCGGGGGAGTGGGACTAGCTGAATTGCTCTTACAGAGAACCGGCATGGGCTCGACGGGCTGAATGGCCTCCTACTGTGCTGTAACGATTCTATGATTCTATGAAATGTAAGCTGTACTTTTGTTGCATATTTCCTGAAAATTGAACACTTACCATGGAGATTCAAGTCCATTCCTTAATCTCATCATCCTGGGTGTGTGTGTGCATGTGGCGGGGAGAAATAATACAAGTTAGATTATTAATGATGACAGGCTAAAAGTTTGGCACTGAAGTATTGACTGATTGTCTACAATCTATCTCAAGCACAATGAGATAGAATCCCCATAGGGATTCACCTGATCTCCGGCACTAACTTTGGCATAAGATCAGTGGAAAGCCCAGAAAAAAGGCATAAATGGTCTTTATGCTGTTTCTCCACAGTTTCTGCCAATCTTCTGGGAGAACCACTGCGGAAATTCTACCCCAATGCATTGTAGTAACTAAAATAGACCTGTGCATATATAGAATCAGAAATTTACAGCACAGAAGGAGGCCATTCGGCCTATTGTGTCTGTGCCGGCCGAAAAAGAGCGATCCAGCCTAATCCCACTTTCCAGCTCTTGGTCCGTAGCCTTGTAGGTTACAGCACTTCAAGTGCATATCCAAGTACTTTTTAAATGTGTTGAGGGTTTCTGCATCTACCACCCTTTCAGGCAGTGAGTTCCAGACCACCCCCCCACCACCCTCTGGGTGAAAAAAGTTCTCAACTCCCCTCTAAATACTTCTACCAATTACTTTAAATCTACACCCCCTCGTTATTGACCTCTCTGCTAAGGGAAATAGGTCCTTCCTATCCACTCTATCTAGGCTCCTCAATTTTATACACCTCAATTAAATCTCCCCTCAGCCTCCTCTGTTCCAAAGAAAACAACCCCAGTCTATCCAATCTTTCCTCATACCTAAAATTCTCCAGTCCTGGCAACATCTTCGTAAATCTCCTCTGTACCCTCTCTAGTGCAATCACATCTTTTATGTAACGTGGTGACCTGAACTGTACACAGTACTCTAGCTGTGGCCTAACTAGTGTTTTATACAGTTCAAGCATAACCTCCCTGCTCTTATATTCTATGCCTCGGCTTATAAAGGAAAGTATCATGTATGCCTTCTTAACCACCTTATCTACCTGTCCTGCTACCTTCAGGGATCTGTGGACATGCACGCCAAGGTCCCTCTGCTCCTCTACACTTCTCAGTATCCTAACATTTATTGTGTATTCCCTTGCCTTGTTAGCCCTCCCCAAATACATTACCTCACACTTCTCTGGGTTGAATTCCATTTGCCACTCGCCTGCCCACCTGACCAGTCCATTGATATTTTCCTGCAGTCTACAGCTTTCTTCCTCATTATCAACCACACGCCCAATTTTTGTATCATCTGCAAACTTTCTAATCATGCCCCCTACATTGAAATCTAAATCATTGATATATACCACAAAAAGCAAGGGACCTAGTACTGAGCCCTGCAGAGCCCCACTGGAAAAAGCCTTCCAGTCACAAAAAACACTCATCGACTATTATCCTTTGCTTCCTGCCACTGAGCCAATTTTGGAACCAACTTGCCACTTTCCCTTGGATCCCATGGGCTTTTACTTTTCTGACCAGTCTGCCAATGTGAGATCTTGTCAAAAGCCTTGCTAAAATCCATGTAGACTACATCAAACGCACTATCTTCATCGACCTGCCTTGTTAACTCCTCAAAAAATTCAATCAAGTTAGTCAGACATGACCTTCTCTTAACAAATCCATACTGACTGTCCTTGAGTAATCTGTGCCTTTCTAAATAACGATTAATACTGTCCCTCAGAATTTTTTCCAATAATTTGCCCACCACCCAGGTTAGGCTGACTGGCCTGTAATTATTCAGTTTATCCCTTTCTCCTTTTTTAAACAATGGTACAACGTTAGCAGTCCTCCATTACCACACCTGTAGCCAGAGAGGATTGGAAAATGATGGTCAGAGCCTCCACTATTTCCTCCCTTGCTTCTCTTAACAGCCTGGGATACATTTCATCCGGGCCTGGCGATTTATCTACTTTCAAAGATGCTAAACCCCTTAATATTTCCTCTCTCACTACATTTATCTCATCTAATATTTCACACTGCTTCTCCTTAACTACAATGTCTGCATTGTCCCTCCCTTTTGTGAAGACAGGCGTGAAGTATTCATTAAGAACCATACCTACGTCTTCCACCTCCACACACAGGTTACCTTTTTGGTCTCTAATTGGCCCTACTCTTTCTTTAGTTATCCTCTTGCATTATATATGCAGTTTGTTTTATTTTAAATAAGAGTTATATGATACTCCTTTAAGCACATTTGAGCTATAACAAGAACCAATCTTCAGTGAGCTCCATCATATTAATGCACAACCTCTATATCTGAGGATCCCTACTTGTTCCATTGGTAAAGCTCACAATGAAAGATGGAAATAAGCAAATATCATTTGGGAAGGGCTCAACTTTTAAAGCGGTAACAACCCTCTTTCTCTTCAATATCTTCATGCTTACCTCTTTCAAAACTTGGTCTATGATTTCTGTTGTTTCTTGTGATACATTCCAAGGATCCTTTTCATCCACCATCATTGCATCAAGTGTACCTTTCTCTAGTACAACATCAAAACTTTCATTTTCAAACTCGAGTGCCTTGGCATCCATAACCTTCCATTCCATACCCGAGCAGGAGGCATATTTGGTCACCATTTTTTCAATGCAGGTTGGTGAGAAATCAATGTTTGAGATCGATCTGTAGCCGCTCATGAACATATCGTAACTCATTGAGCTATTTCCACATCCTAGAAACAAGACAAAAAGTATCAAGACATTTATTGAAGTTGCGTCAACTGTCAATTGTGAACCAACATGGAAATAAAATAGCAACCATAATAACCCACGTTGTGCAGAGTCTATATATTACACAGTGGAATTATTTTATAATGAAATCCTATTTGCCATAATGATTGCACATTACCAACTTATAAAATGAAGAGAGTATCAACTTTAAGTTTGGCTAAAGTTTTTAGTTAATTTTTGGACTGTCATTTTTATGTGAAGCACAAATTCAGTTTCAGGTCAGTAGCACAGACTCAACTGTGTTTGCATACTGTTTTAAAAGATGCAATGGTGAGAGTGTTCCAAGTAACTGAAGCAGAATAATTGTAAAGTGCATAGTAGTTTAGAGTTTCAAGCCAGCCAACGGAATTTCCATTGATCTATGGAAAGCATTCTATTGTATAGACATTGTAGTAATCTATGGTAAAAGTTCTAGCTACGTATCTTATATTGTGTGTATACTTATTGCAAAGACCCATGTAAGCACTGGATAACAGGATCTTCTTCAACTTCCAGACAAAGCTCCAAACACGGTTATGTATATAGAACAAAGTGTATTTAATAATAACTGTTCACAATGATACAAGTCAGTAATTGCATTAGCACTTCGACTCCATTTCTTTTTCTTTCCTTCTCTCTCCACAAAACCTTCTGGGTTTTACCTTATAATGGGCAACGCAGAATTTGGCCCCGATGTAATAATGAATCTTTTCTCATACCCAGGCAGGGAGCTTATTTGTGGAATCATAGCATTGGCTTTCTGATATTCAAGTGCCCATGCAGGGTATGATGGAATTCACTCAGATAAATGATTTGTAACATATAGTTGCAGGGCTTCTTGGCATGGTAGTACACATCGTCCTCCTTCAGCACCAGAACTGTATTTCCCTGTTCATGAGCTGACCCATCAACAGTGCCAGCTGTGGCTCAGTTGGTAGCACCCTCGCCTTTGAGTCAGAAGGCTTGTGAGTTCAAGTCTCACTCCAGAGATTTGAGCACAAAAATCTAGGCTGACACTCTAATGCAGTCCAGAGCGAGTGCTGCATTGTTGGAGGTGTTGTCTTTCGGATGAAACGTTGAACCGAGGCCCCGTCTGCTCCCTCAGGTGGGCGTAAAAGATCCCATGGCACTATTTCGAAGAAGAGCAGGGAAGTTATTCCCAGTGTCCTAGCTAATATTTATCCCTTAATCAACACCACTAAAAAAGAGATTATCTGGTCATTAACACATTGCTGTTTGTGGGAGCTTGCTGTGCGCAAATTGGCTGCCGCGTTTCCTGCATTTCAACAGTGTCTACACTTCAAAAAGTACTTAATTGGCTGTAAAGCGCTTTGGGACGTCCGGTGGTCGTGAAAGGTGCTATATAAATGCAAGTCTTTCTTTTTTCTTCTGACTGGTCCGATCACCAGATCTTCATCTTGCAATTTGTTCAGCTATTTCTAACTCTGGATTGGAATTCATCCATATCTTGTTTGTTTTCTGGAAACTCAGGTGTTTTAGGACGTGCAAAAAAGACACCAATTAGAAAGCACATGAAGGAGTCAAGCAGACACTTATCGGGCATAAATAGTACACTGTTGGCCAACCTAAATATGGAGTGTGCAATTTCTCCAACAAATGGAGAGAGCGCACAGAAGAGGTAAAGCAAGATTTTCAGATCAAAACCTGCAGATCAGTGTAGATAATGAGGCCATGGCAACCTGCTTTCTGTGGAGTAGAAAGACAAGCCAACAATGCCCAGAGAGTGAAACAGGCATGGAAGGCTAGCATACAGTTGCTCAATATGGAATCATGTACTAGGAGAGTCTAAAAGGATATCCTGAAGAACATAAGAAATAGGAGTAGGAGTAGGCCATACAGCCCATTGAGCCTGCTCCACCATTCAATAAGATCATGGCTAAATTTCTACATCAACTCCACTGAGTGCGGTTTAAACAGAGTGCTGCGAGTTGGGCGAGTCAGGGAGTTAGGTGAGGAGTGGAAGGAGGAGCTCACTTGCTTCGCCTTTGTTTTTCCTAACTTTTCACCCTGTAGGAATTGGTTCTTTCTTTGCACCAAGGAAAGAGTCAGAGAGCGGGAGCAGTCAAACAACAACAACTGCGAAACCGCTAAAGTGACATCATAACCAGGGAAGGAGCTGACTGGTAAGTTGGACCTGGTGAGTATTTCTACAGTCCAGTCGTTAAAGTAAAAGTAAGGTCTCTATTTAGAGTAAGTAGTGTTTAAAGGGAAGTAAGGTCTCTAGTGTATTTAATATTCTTTAATTTAAAGGAAGTAAAGGGAGTAAATTAAGGGTAGGACATGGCAGGGCAGCTCGGCTGCCTGGAGTGCTCCTCTTGTGCTATGTGGGAAGTCAGGGACACTTTAAGTGTCCAGGGCGAACACATGTGCAAAAAGTGTCTCCAGCTACAGCTACTCGAAATCCGCGTTTCGGAGCTGGAGCTGCGGCTGGAGTCACTGTGGAGCATCTGCAAAACTGAGATCTTCGTGGATAGCACGTTTAACGAGGTGGTCACACCGCAGGTAAAGAGTGCACAGGCAGACAGGAAATGGGTGACTGCCAGACAGAGTAAAAGAACTAGGAAGGTAGTGCAGGAGTCCCCTGGGTCCATCTCCCTCTCCAACAGATTTTCCGTTTTGGATACTGATGGGGGAGATGGTTTCTCAGGGGAATGCAGCAAGAGCCAAGTCCGTGGCACTACGAGTGGCTCAGCTGCACAGGAGGGGAGGAAAAAGAGTGGGAGAGCAATACTGATAGGGGATTCTATCATAAGGGGAACAGATAGACGTTTCTGTGGCCGCAGACGTGACTCCAGGATGGTATGTTGCCTCCCTGGTGCCAGGGTCAAGGATGTCACTGAATGGCTGCAGGGCATTCTGAAAGGGGTGGGCGAACAGTCAGAGGTCGTGGTTCACATTGGTACCAACGACATAGGTAGAAAGAGGGATGAGGTCCTGCAACAAGAATTTAGGGAGCTAGGTAGCAGATTAAAAAGCAGGACCTCAAAGGTTGTAATCTCTGGATTACTCCTGGTGCCACATGCTAGTGAGTATAGGAATAGGAGGATAGAGCAGATGAATGCGTGGCTAAAGAGTTGGTGCAGGAGGGAGGGCTTTAGTTTCCTGGATCACTGGGTCTGCTTTTGGGGAAGGTGGGACCTGTACAAGTCGGACGGGTTGCACCTGAACCGGAATGGGACCAACATCCTTGCGGGGAGGTTTGCTAGTACTGTTGGGGGGGGGGGGTTTAAACTAACTTGGCAGGGGGATGGGATACAGAGTGGAGCTATAGTAGGGGGTGATGCACAGCCAAATATAAAGGAAAAAACAAGTCAGCCCGGAAGGCAGAGCAAATATGTAACGGCACAAGGGAGTATGGCAAGGCTGGATGACATTTACTTTAATGCGAGGAGTCTTACAAGTAAGGCAGATGAATTGAAGGTGTTGATGAACACATGGGAGTATGATATTGTTGCTATCACAGAGACATGGTTGAGGGAGGGGCAGGACTGGCAGCTCAATATGCCGGGGTATAGAATCTTCAGGCGAGACAGAGGGGGGTGTAAAAGAGGAGGGGGTGTCGCAATATTAATCAAGGAGTCAATTACTGCTGTAAGGAGGGATGATATCTTAGCAGGTTCCTCCAATGAGGCCATATGGGTAGAACTTAAAAACAAAAAGGGGGCAAGCACTTTGCTGGGTGTGTACTATAGGCCCCCAAACAGTCAGGGGGAGATAGAGGAACAGATATGTAGGCAAATCTCAGAGAAGTGTAGAAATAATAGGGTAATAATAGTAGGGGATTTCAACTTCCCCAATATTAACTGGGATAGTCAGAGTGTGAAAGGCTTAGAGGGTGCGGAATTCTTAAAGTGCATCCAGGAGAGCTTTTTGAGCCAGCATGTAGAAAGTCCGACAAGAGAGGGGGCGGTACTGGACCTAATTCTAGGGAATGTAACCGGGCAAGTGGTCGAAGTGTCAGTAGGCGAGCATTTTGGTGACAGTGACCATAATTCGGTGAGATTTAAGGTAGTCATGGAAAAGGACAAAGATGGACCAGAAATAAAGGTTCTAAATTGGGGGAAGGCCGATTTTAATATGATAAGGCAGGATCTGGCCAAAGTGGACTGGGATCAGCTACTTGTTGGAAAATTCACATCAGAGCAGTGGGAGTCTTTCAGAAAGGAAATAGAGAGAGTACAACGCCAACATGTTCCCGTAAAGGTCAAGGGTGGGACCAACAAGCCCAGGGAACCCTGGATGTCAAGGGATATACAAGAATGGATTAGGAAAAAAAGGGAGGCTTTTGGCAGATACAAAGGACTAAAAACAGTGGAAGCCCTAGAGGAGTATAGAAAGTGCAGGGGGGTACTTAAAAAAGAAATTAGGAGAGCGAAGAGGGGGCATGAAAAAACACTGGTGGGCAAAATAAAGGAAAATCCCAAGGTGTTTTATAAGTATATTAAGGGCAAGAGGATAACTAGGGAAAGAGTAGGGCCCATTAGGGACCAAAGTGGCAATCTGTGTGTAGAGCCGGAAGATGTAGGTGAGGTTTTAAATGAATATTTTGCATCTATGTTCACTATGGAGAAGGACGATGTAGGCATAGAAATCAGGCAGGGGGATTGTGATATACTTGAACAAATTAGTATTGAGAGGGAGGAGGTACTAGCGGTTTTAGCGGGCTTAAAAGTGGATAAATCCCCAGGCCCTGACGAGATGTATCCCAGGCTGCTGTGTGAGGCAAGGGAGGAGGTTGCAGGGGCTCTGACACAAATTTTCAGAACCTCTCTGGCCACAGGGGAGGTGCCAGAGGACTGGAAAACAGCTAACGTAGTACCATTATTCAAGAAGGGTAGTAGGGAATTACAGGCCAGTGAGCCTAACCTCAGTGGTAGGGAAATTATTGGAAAAAATTCTGAGGGACAGAATTAGTCTCCACTTGGAGAGGCAAGGATTAATCAAGGATAGTCAGCATGGCTTTGTCAGGGGGAGATCATGTCTAACCAATTTGATTGAATTTTTCGAGGGGGTGACTAGGTGTGTGGATGAGGGTAGTGCAGTTGATGTCGTCTACATGGACTTCAGTAAGGCTTTTGACAAAGTCCCACATGGTAGACTGGTCAAGAAGGTAAGAGCCCATGGGATCCAGGGCAATTTGGCACATTGGATCCAAAATTGGCTTAGTGGCAGGAGGCAGAGGGTGATGGTCGAAGGTTGTTTTTGTGACAGGAAGCCTGTGTCCAGTAGTGTACCGCAGGGATCGGTGCTGGGTCCTTTGCTGTTTGTAGTGTACATTAATGATTTAGATATGAATGTAGGAGGTATGAGCAGTAAGTTCGCAGATGACACGAAAATTGGTGGAGTGGTAAATAGCGAGGAGGGAAGCCTCAGGCTACAGGACGATATAGATGGGTTGGTTAGATGGGCAGAACAGTGGCAAATGGAATTTAACCCTGAAAAGTGTGAGGTGATGCATTTTGGGAGGACTAACAAGGCAAGGGAATACACAATGAATGGTAGGACCCTAGGAAGGACAGAGGATCAGAGGGACCTTGGTGTGCATGTACATAGATCCCTGAAGGCAGCAGGACAGGTAGATAAGGTAGTTAAAAAGGCATATGGGATACTTGCCTTCATTAGCCGAGGCATAGAATATAAGAGCAGGGAGGTTATGATGGAGCTGTACAAAACGCTAGTTAGGCCACAGCTGGAATACTGTGTGCAGTTCTGGTCGCCACACTATAGGAGGGATGTGATTGCATTGGAGAGGGTGCAGAGGAGATTCACCAGGATGTTACCTGGGCTGGAGCACTTCAGCTATGAAGAGAGACTGGACAGGCTGAGGTTGTTTTCCTTAGAGCAGAGAAGGCTGAGGGGGGACCTGATTGAGGTGTACAAAATTATGAGGGGCATAGATAGGGTAGATAGAAAGGAACTTTTCCCCTTAGTAGAGGGGTCAATAATCAGGGGGCATAGTTTCAAGGTAAGGGGCAGGAGGTTTTGAGGGAAAACTTTTTCACCCAGAGGGTGGTTGGAATCTGGAACTCACTGCCTGAAAGGGTGGTAGAGGCAGGAATCCTCACAACATTCAAGAAGCATTTAGATGAGCACTTGAAACGCCATAGTATACAAGGCTACGGATCAAGTGCTGGAAAATGGGATTAGAATAGACAGGGCTTGATGGCCGGCGTGGACACGATGGGCCGAAGGGCCTCTTTCTGTGCTGTATAACTCTACGACTCTTTCGCGCCCTATCCCCATACTCGATTCCCTTAGTGCCCAAAAATCTATCAACCTCTGTCTTGAATATACTCATCGACTGAACATTCGCAGCCCTCTGAGGTAGAGAATTCCAAAGATTCACAACCCTCCGAGCGAAGAAATTTCTCCTCATCTTAGTTCTAAATAACCGACCCCTTACTTTGAGACTATGACCCCTAGTTCTAGAATCTCCAACCAGGGGAAAGAGCCTCTTAGCATCTACCTTGTCAAGCCCTCTAAGAATTTTATACGTTTCAGTGAGATCACCTCTCAATTCTTCTGAACTATAGGCCCATTCTACTCAATCTCTCCTCACAGGACAGCCCTCTTATCCCAGGAATCAATCTAGTGAACTTTTGTTGCACCCCTCTAAGGTAAGTATTTCCTTCCTTAGGTAAGGAGACCAAAACTGTATACAGTACTCCAGGTGTGGTCTCACCAAAGCCCTATATAATATTTTTTTGACTCATTCATGGGATGTGGGCATCACTGGCAAGGCCAGCGTTTATTGCCCATCCCTAATTGCCCTTGAGAAGGTGGTGGTGAGCTGCCTTCTTGAACTGCTGCAGTCTGTGTGGTGAAGATGCTCCCACAGTGCTGTTAGGGGGCGGGGGGGGGGGGGGGGGGGGGGGCGGGGGGCGTGTTCCATGATTTTCACCCAACGACTCTGAAGGAATGGCAATATATTTCCAAGTCAGGATGGTGTGTGACTTGGAGGAGAACTTGCAGGTGATGGTGTTCTCATGTGTCTGCTGCCCTTGTCCATCTAGGTGGTTGAGATTGCGGGTTTGGGAGGTGCTGGTGAAGAAGCCTTGGCGAGTTGCTGCAGTGCATCTTGTAGATGGTACATACTACAGCCATGGTACGCCGGTGGTTGAGGGAGTGAATGTTTAAGGTAGTGGATGGAATGCCAATCAAGTGGACTGCTTTGTCCTGGATGGTGTCGAGCTTCTTGAGTGTTGTTGGAGCTGCACTCATCCAGGCAAGTGGAGAGTATTCCATCACACTCCTTACTTGTGCCTTGTAGATGGTGGAAAGGCTTTGGGAAGTCAGGAGGTGAGACACTCGCCGCAGAATACCCAGCCTCTGACCTGCTCTTGTATCCACAGTATTTATGTGGCTGGTCCAGTTACGTTTCTGGTCAATGGCAGCAAGACGTCCTCGCAGCAAGACTTCCTTACTCTTATACTCCAACCCTATTTTGATAAAGGCTGAGTACCATTTGCATTCCTAATTGCTTGCTGTACCTGCATGTTAACTTTCTGTGATTCATGTACAAGGACCCTTAAATCCCTCTGAATACCAAAAAATTCTGCTCTTCCATTTTTCCTACCAACGTGGATAATTTCACACTTCCCCACATTATACTCCAGCTGCCACCTTCTTGCCAAATCAATTAACTGGTCTATATCCCTTTGCAGCCTCCTCACTGCTTACTTTCGCACCCAGCTTTGTATCGTCAGCAAACTTGGATATATTACACTCGGTCCCCTCATCTAAGTCATTGATATTGATTGTAAATAGCTGAGGCCAATGTTGCCCCTTATTTCTTTTTTGGGTGTGCGGCCCATTCACAGTTTTGCGCACACGCGAAACTTTACATTGAGAAAGCCGGTCTCGGGTTGTGCAGGACCGGCAGAGAGGTGCATGGCCGCGCACTTTATAGGGAACGTTGGCTGAGGCCCAAGCATTGATCCTTGCGGCACTCCACTAGTTACACCCTGCCATCCTGAAAATGACCCGTTTATTCCTACTCTCTGTTTTCTGTCCATTAACCAATCCTCAATCCATGCTAATATATTACCCCCATTCCATGAGCTCTAATCTTGTGTAACACTTTATCGAATGGCTTCTGAAAATCCAAATATACTACATCCACTGGTTACCCCTTATCTACCCTGCTAGTTACACCCTCAAAAAACCCTTATAGATTTGTCAAACACGATTTTCCTTTCATAAAACCGTGTTGACTCTGCCTAATCATATTGTGGTTTTATAGAAGAGTGAGCATGCATAAACCTAGCCCACCTTATATGAAGACTGTGTAAGTATAGGTAGCCACTGATGACAATCAAACTTGCATGTATCATTAGAGTTTACTTGAATGTCTTAGTCTACTTAATCCAAATTGATACAGTAATCTGCTGTCAATGCAGCACAAAGGGAATTACTATACCTTGTTCAGAGTCAGTGCAACAGGATCAAACAAGGAGAACTTGTAAATGATGTAGCTGAGAAGGATTGAAGACGCTCTATAATTATTCATAGAAACATCTGACAATTACAATCCAATCAGTTCTCAATTCTCTCAAATGTTCTGTAGGCAAGGTATTTATATTCAGGTAAGCTATGCATGAGGCCATAAAACTGTGCTGCTGCCTAAAATACACAATGCAAAATATTATCATTCAATACATATTCTATCTTTTCCTTGTACAAAAAGGTGTTTTCACCAGGGCACAGCAGGGTGAAGGGAGTAAGCAACAACTTGCATTTATATAGCACATTTAATGCAGACAAGATGTCAAAGTGCTTTCCAGATAGACATGAGGAAAACAGATGCTACGCCAAGAAGGAAGAAATTAGAAGGGGTGACCAAATGCTTTGTCAAAAAGATGTGTTTTAAGAAGGTTTTTAAAGGAGGTGAATGAGGTGGAGGGTTTTAGGGAAGGAATTCTAGAGTGGGGCCAAGGCAGCTAAAGGCTCTGCCACAGTGGTGGGGCAATGGCAGGTGGGGTGGGGGGGTTGCGCAAAAGGTTAGAGCTAGAGGAATGGCGAGTTCAGGGGATATAGGGCTGAAAAAGGTTACATAGATAGGGAGGAGTGAGGCAACTGAGAGATTTAAAGACAATGGCAAGAATTATTTAATTTGAGCCATTGGAGTACTAGGAGCGAATGTAGGTAAGTGAGGATTGGAGTCACACAGCCCAAAAGGTTTTAGTGATTTAGGAGAAGCAGCACAGAATGAGTAATTTTTTATGTCCGTTAAAGGGCAGAAATGATGGCTGAAGAGCTAGCTGCTGCAAGCAGAGGCATAGCATCACCACAGAGCCTGTTGAGTCACTGCATTTCTCTCCTGAATTTTCAACAAGACATTGAGGTCCATATTCTACAACACAATAAAGGTCAGCTTTAATGTGCCTGGAGGCAGACTCCAAAGAACATGTAAGTGAAGGATTCAGAGACCTTCTGGCAGCATATTGCTTTGTGCTCAAATCGAGCAGTGGCCAATGTGAGGACTCAAGCTCCAGAAAGAGCATAACGCTACACAGCACCTTAAACTTTGCAATTATTGTTTACTTGCAAAGTGATTTGTTTCCACATTAACAGCACTACTGAGGAATGAAATAGCATTACTGAGGAATGGTTGTTTATAATTAAAAATATCAATCAAAGCTGGTGAGGCCATGATGCTTGCTATAGTGGCTGCTGAGGTTGCGTTAGCTCCCATCACTTCCTCCTCCACCTGTGTCATACATTGGCTGTTTATCTTACAGAAACGTATGTAGCCTCTTTCAACAGCTATGTCGTGCAACAAACTCCCACCACCATCAGTCTGTCAACTGTCTCCATAGAACACTGTTGGTGTAGTCCAAATATTGGAACCATTGTTTGTCGATGCCAAATGTTTGCTCAACAGTGTTCCTGCTTCTTATATGTGTGTCGTGTTTTGGTAGGATAAAGGAGTTGAGTAGCCATAACTGGAGCAGGTAATCCACCTTTTTAATGAGCTAACTGTCCAATGTCTTCGCCTTGAAATAACGGGGAACCCATGATTCCCTTAAGATACTGGCATTTTGGGCATTCCTTGTAAATGGCATATTCACCTGCATAATGATTTGGAGGTGGTCACCTTCGTTTGGACAGGGGTGCAATCAATGGCACGCCACATGCGAGGAATGCCACTGTTGCATTTTTGAGTTCTTTTACCCTTTTTACTTTGAATTATTTTTAGCTCCCATGTTTCAAACTACTCTGAAAAGGTGAGGACACTTTTCACTTGCTACCTGATATTCAGTTAAGTTTCATAATGTGCCCAGGATAACGAACAGAAAACCTTTTATAGATTACTTCAACTATTGATCTTATCCCATACCTTCGTGGTATCCACCTTCTCTTCAAAAGGCAGCAGAACAACCCTACTTTAGACCTTGTTCTAGGCTTGAACAGCTACATAAATTTATTAAGCAGCAACTGAACAAGTGAATGGTAGCAGTAATAGGACATTTTTACAGTAGTGGTTAAGCTTAGCTGGCTCCTCTTGTAATAAAAAATAATAAATAATTTACAACTTCTAAGCCAAGCTAAATTTTAATTAAGTTTTATGGGTAGTTATTATTTTCATTGCCTCACCAACTACAAAAGTATCTAGCTACTTAACACTCTTCAGAAGTTTCAGACACATTTACTTCAAAGATGATGGATAGCCTCTGACTTTTTCAAAAGCCCCAGATAGACTTGCTGATTTGAAAAGGGCAGCCAGTTAAATTCCTCCAAAACAGTAATGGGAACCAAGCATGATTTTAAATACAAAAAGAAAATACTGCAGATGCTGGAAATCTGAAATAAAAACAGAAAATGCTGGAGACACTCAGCAGGTCAGGCAGCATTCTGTGAAGAGAGAAACAGAGTTAACGTTTCAGGTCGATGACCTTTCGTCAGAACTGGAAAAAAGCAGGAAATGGAACAGTTTTTAAGCAAGTGTAGGAGCTGGGAAAGGGAGGAGGGGATGAAGGAACAAAAGGGAAGATCTGTGATAGGATAGAAGGCAGGAGAGGTTAAGAGACATTAAGAGATATTCAAGGCAAAAGGAGATGGTAATGGGACAGGTTAAGAAACAAAAGATGGCTCTAGATGAAGTGTAAATTGCGCTGGTAGAATGAAGGACAGCTGCCATGTGGGAGAGAAGAAAAGAAAACACAAACAAAAAAAAAAGTGTGGAAAAAAAAATATATAGGATAGAGGTTATGATCTGAAATTGTTGAACTCTTTGTTGAGTCCAGAAGGCTGTAAAGTGCCTAATCGAAAGATGAGGTGCTGTTCCTCGAGCTTACGTTGAGCTTCAGTGGAACAATGTAAGAGGCCTAGGACGGTGTGGTCCGAGTGGGAGTGGAGCGGAGAATTAAAGTGACAGGCGACCGGAAGTTCGGGGTCACACTTACGGACTGAATGGAGGTGTTCTGCAAAGCGGTCACCTAATCTGCGTTTGGTCTCCCCAATGTAGAGGAGACCGCATCGTGAGCAGCGAATACAGTATACTAACTTGCAAAAAGTACAAGTAAATCGCTGTTTCACCTGGAAGGGGTGTTTGGGGCCCTGGACAGTGGAAAAGGGGGAGGTATAAGGGCATGTGTTGCATCTCCTGCGCTTGCACGGGAAGGTGCCGGGCGAAGGGGAAGGGGTGTTGGGGGTGATAGAGGAGTGGACCAGGGTGCCGCGGAGGGAGCGGTCCCTTTGGAATGCTGAAAGGGGAGGTGAGGGGAAGATGCGTTTGGTGGTGGGATCACGCTGGAGGTGGCGGAAATGGCGGAGGATGATCCGTTGAATGTGGAGGCTGGTGGGGTGAAAGGTGAGGACAAGGGGAACCCTATTGTGGTTCCGGGAGGGAGTGAGGGCAGAAGTGCGGGAGATAGAACGGACACGGTCAAGGGCCGTGTCAACCACAGTAGATGGGAATCCTTGGTTGAGGAAAAAGGAAGACATGTCGGAAGCACTGGTATGGAAGGTGGCATCGTCAGAGCAGATGCGGCGGAGACGGAGAAACTGGGAGAATGGAATAGAGTCCTTACAGGAAGCGGGGTGGGAGGAAGTGTAGTGAAGGTGAGGGAAGGGTGGAACAGAGGCCCAACCAGACCCCATCCACCACCACCCTCCTCCGCCTGGCTGAACTTGTTCTCACATTCAACAACTTCTCCTTTGACTCCACTCACTTCCTCCAAATCAAAGGTGTTGCTATGGGAACCCGCATGGGTCCTAGCTATGCCTGCCTTTTCGTGGGATATGTGGAACATTCTTTGTTCCAGTCCGACTTGGGTCCCCTCCCTCACCTCTTTTTCTGGTACATTGATGACTGTATCGGTGCCGTTTCCTGCTCTCGCCCTGAACTAGAAAATTTCATTCACTTTGCTTCCCATTTCCACCCTTCCCTCACCTTCACATGGTCCATCTCCGACTCTTCCCTTCCTCGACTTCTCCATCTCCATCTCTGGGGATAGGTTATTGACAAACATTCACTGTAAGCCCACTGACTCCCACAGCTACCTGGACTACACTTCCTCCCACCCCGCTTCCTGTAAGGACTCTATTCCATTCTCCCAGTTTCTCCGTCTCCGCCGCATCTGCTCTGACGATGCCACCTTCCATACTAGTGCTTCCAATATGTCTTCCTTTTTCCTCAACCGAGGATTCCACTCTACTGTGGTTGACACGGCCCTTGACCGTGTCCGTTCTATCTCCCGCACTTCTGCCCTCACTCCCTCCCGGAACCACGATAGGGTTCCCCTTGTCCTCACCTTTCACCCCACCAGCCTCCACATTCAACGGATCATCCTCCGCCATTTCCGCCACCTCCAGCGTGAACCCACCACCAAACACATCTTCCCCTCACCTCCCCTTTCAGCATTCCGAAGGGACCGCTCCCTCCGCGGCACCCTGGTCCACTCCTCAATCACCCCCAACACCCCTTCCCCTTCGCCCGGCACCTTCCTGTGCAAGCGCAGGAGATGCAACACGTGCCCTTATACCTCCCCCTTTCCCACTGTCCAGGGCCCCAAACACCCCTTCCAGGTGAAACAGCGATTTACTTGTACTTTTTGCAATTTAGTATACTGTATTCACTGCTCACGATGCGGTCTCCTCTACATTGGGTAGACCAAACGCAGATTGGGTGACCGCTTTGCAGAACACCTCCGTTCAGTCCGTAAGGGGGACCCCGAACTTCCGGTCGCCTGTCACTTTAATTCTCCGCTCCACTCCCACTCGGACCTCACCGTCCTAGGCCTCTTACATTGTTCCACTGAAGCTCAACGTAAGCTTGAGGAACAGCACCTCATCTTTCGATTAGGCACTTTACAGCTTCTGGACTCAACATAGAGTTCAACAATTTCAGATCATAACCTCGGCCCCTATCATATATATTTTTTTCCCACACTTTTTTTTGTTTGTGTTTTCTTTTCTTCTCTCCCACATGGCAGCTGTCTTTCATTCTGCCCGTGCATTTACACTTCATCTAGAGCCATCTTTTGTTTCTTAACCTGTCCCATTACCATCTCCTTTTGCCTTGAATATCTCTTAATGTCTCTTAAACTCGCCTGCCTTCTATCCTATCACAGACCTTCCCTTTTGTTCTTTCATCCCCTCCCCCTTTCCCAGCTCCTACACTTGCTTAAAAAATGTTCCATTTCCTACTTTTTTCCAGTTGACGAAAGGTCATCGACCTGAAACGTTAACTCTGTTTCTCTCTTCACAGATGCTGCCTGACTTGCTGAGTATCTCCAGCATTTTCTGTTTTTATTTCATGATTTTAAATAACTGTCTGTTCAATGCAAAAAGATATCTGAACAAATCGCAGCATGCTTGTATTTAAATTGAATGGCTCATTTCAGCTGGTTTGTTAACTAACCTTTTCATTGATTATGGAATTAGGTCACAGATCAGCCATGATCTCATCGAATGGTGGAATAGGCTCGAGGGGCTAAATGGCCTACTCCTGTTCCTATGTTCCTATTTCAGAGATCAAGTTTTTTTCTTTTTTATTCGTTCATGGGATGTGGGCGTCACTGGCAAGGCCAGCATTTACTGCCCATCCATAATTGCCCTTGAGAAGGTGGTGGTGAGCCGCCTTCTTGAACCGCTGCAGTCCATGCTGTGAAGGTACTCCTATAGTGCTTTTAGGGAGGGAGTTCAAGGATTTTGACCGAGCGATAATGAAGGAACAGCAATATATTTCCAAGTCAGGATGGTGTTTGACTTGGAGGGGAACTTGGAGGTGATGGTGTTCCCATGCGCCTGCTGCCCTTGTCCTTCTAGGTGGTAGAGGTCGCGGGTTTGGGAGGTGCTGTCAAAGAAGGTTTCTTTAAGGTGTTTTACATTTCCTTACAAGTTAAAACTCAATTCATTTTTTTCAAACATTTTCTTACAAATGTTTTCCCTCCTGTTTCATTCCAAAGGTGGATGACTTCTATTTGTTTCCGGTGTCCCTGTCACATAATGTCATGTCAGGTAATGCTTTTGCTCGTAGCACCAACTACAGGTGCAATTTCTTTGGAATGTTGCAACCATGCAATGTTTTACATATATAATAGGCCATATATTCCGATCCTTACGGGTGTGTACGTGATGTGTACACACCCGTAGGGACATCGGAAATGCCGGTTTCAGGCATGCCACGCATGCGCTGAAAACCGGCATTTCCGATCTGTCAAAAATGCTCTTGACAGATCGGACGCCTGCCCTGGAGAAGGGCCTCTGCGGGCGGATAGTTCCGCTTTCTGGAGAACCTCCGCCCGCAGAAAACCCTTAGAATTCTTACGCCTGATAAAAGCAGGCGTAGGGCCAGCTTTTACCAGCATAAGAGTTGAAAAAAGTTTTAACATTTTTTTTCACTCATTTATCATTTATAAATACTTTAAAAAAATGTAAGTTTATTTTTAGCCCCATAAAAAACTTCAATTATTTTTTCAAAAAATTACATTTTTGTTTAAAATATTTAATTTATTGTAATTTCAACTCATTTTAAAAATGATTTTTATATATAAGTATATACAGGAAACTTTTGTTTATCCGGCACCCAAATATCCGGAATTCTTGCTTAACCGGCAAAAATCATCCTCCGAAAACTCCTCTCAAATAACCGGCAATGTTGCCGAGTCGCAGTCGAGTCTCCGCGAATGCCGAGTACTCCGAAAACTCCTCTCAAATAACCGGCAATGTTGACGATCCCGAGTCCGAGTCCGAGTCCGCGAACGCCGATTTAGTCAGTAGGGGTAGTTTTCAAAAGTGCCACTACTCGGCCTCCTGGCGCTGTCGGAAGTCCGAAACACTGCAGTAGCAGGAGTTGATTCTCCCGCGCTGCCTGGAGTCTCTTCTGATCGGCCATTTTGCTGTGTGTCTCCCACGATGCTGGTAGTCTCTTCTGATAGAGGGAAATTTGGCCGATTGGATAAGTAACTGGCTATCTCATAGAAGGCAGAGGGTGGTGGTGGATGGAACATTTTCGGACTGGAGACCAGTTACCAGCGGTGTGCCACAGGGGTCGGTGCTGGGTCCTCTGCTGTTTGTGATTTTTATCAATGACTTGGAGGAGGGGACTGAAGGGTGGATCAGTAAATTTGCTGATGACACCAAGATTGGTGGAGTAGTGGATGAGGTGGAGGGCAGTTGTAGGCTGCAAAGAGACATTGATAGGATGCAGAGCTGGGCCGAAAAATGGCAGATGGAATTTAACCCTGATAAGTGCGAGGTGATTCATTTTGGTAGGGCAAATTTGAATAAGGATTACAGGGTCAACGGCAGGGTTCTGAGGAACGTGGAGGAGCAGAGGGATCTGGGGGTTCATATCCACAGATCTCTGAAGGTTGCCACTCAAGTGGATAGAGCAGTAAAGAAGGCCTATGGTGTGTTGCCGTTTATTAACAGAGGGTTTGAGTTTAAGAACCGTGAGGTTATGCTGCAACTGTACAGGACCTTGGTGAGACCACATTTGGAATATTGTGTGCAGTTCTGGTCACCTCACTATAGGAAGGACGTGGAAGCATTGGAAAGAGTGCAAAGGAGATTTACCAGGATGCTGCCTGGTTTGGGGGGGAGGTCTTATGAGGAAAGATTGAGGGAGTTGGGGCTTTTCTCTTTAGAGCGGAGGAGGATGAGAGGCGACTTAATAGAGGTTTATAAGATGATGAGGGGGATAGATAGAGTGGATGTTCAGAGACTATTTCCTCGGGTAGAGGCAGCTGTTACAAGGGGGCATAGCTATAAGGTGCATGGGGGGAGATATAGAAGGGATGTCCGAGGTAGATTCTTTACTCAGAGAGTGGTTGGGGTGTGGAATGGACTGCCTGCTGTGATAGTGGAGTCGGACACTTTAGGAACTTTCAAGCGGTTATTGGATAAGCACATGGAGCACACCAGAGTGACAGGGAGTGTGATAGCTTGATCTTGGTCTCGGACAATGCTCGGCACAACATCGAGGGCCGAAGGGCCTGTACTGTGCTGTACTGTTCTATATGTTCTATGATCCACCATTTTGCTGTGTGTCTCCCACGCTGCTGGTACTGTAGTCTCTTCTGATACACCATTTTGCTGTGTGTCTCCCACGCTGCTGGTACTGTAGTCTCTTCTGATACACCATTTTACTGTGTGTCTCCCACGCTGCTGGTACTGTAGTCTCTTCTGATACACCATTTTACTGTGTGTCTGCCACGCTGCTGGTAGTCTCTTCCTAGCCACCATTGTTCTGTGTGTCTTTCCATCTTCATCGGCAATTATCTCCTCCATCTTGCATTATAGAATTCCCAAAAGCTGGTCCAAGCAAAAGGAAGAGAGTGGTCTTAACTTTAAAACAGAAAATCGAGATATGCCAACGACTAGAAAGGGGAGAGAAGCGTATCAACATTATGAATGAATTCAAAATCGGTTCGTCAACAATCTACGACATCAAATCGCAGAAGGATAAGCTGCTCAAATTTTATTCAAGCTCGGAGACATCTAAGAGTGTAGAGAAACGGCGTACGCTTCGTAAGCCTAAGCTTGAAGAGCTGGATACCGTGCTTTATGAATGGTTTTCTCTTAAGCGTTCAGAGGGTGTTCCAATTTCCGGACCCATGCTAATCGAGAAAGCGAAGGATTTCTATGTAAGGATGGAGCTCACTGACAAGTGTGCTTTCTCCGATGGATGGCTAACGTGCTTCAAGTTATGGCACGGGATACGACGACTCGATATTTCCGGGGAGAAGAAATCAGCTGATCACGACGCCGCAGAAGAATACTGCGATTATTTCAATCGGATTGTGCAGCAACATGATTTGTTGCCAGCACAGATATAGAATGCCGATGAAACTGGCTTGTTTTGGAGGTTTTTGCCAGAATCAACGCTTGCTGGGGCTAGTGAGGCTAATGCTTCAGGTTACAAGAAAAATAAAGATCGTGTAACCGTGCTAACATGTGCGAACGCTGCTGGATCACACCGGGTTAAACTTCTTGTTATCGGGAAGTATAAAAATCCCCGTGCATTTAAAAATGTGAGGCACTTACCTGTTGAGTACAAAGCTCAAAAAAATGCTTGGATGGATAAGGAAATCTTCTCCGATTGGTTCCATCATATTTTTGTTCCATCTGTGAGGGAACATTTCCGCAAAATAGGGAAACCTGAAGATAGCAAATGCATTTTATTGCTTGATAATTGCAGAGCCCATCCGCATGAATCCCAGTTGGTTTCGGGAAATATTTTCACCATTTATTTGCCACCAAATGTAACTTCTCTCATCCAACCCATGGACCAGGGCGTTATCCAAAATCGGAAGTGTCATTACAAGAAAGACTTCCTACGTAAATTGATAAGCCAAGATGACAATATTCAAGAATTGCAGAAGGAATACAATATTAAAGATGCCATCTATAATGTTGCATGTTCCTGGAAATTGGTGAAAGGTCACACTCTGAGGCAAGCCTGGCGCAAATTGTGGCCTTCTGTAATGTTTGCTGAAGGTTCTTCTTCAGAGGAGGAATTTCATGGGTTCGGTGTTCGTCCCAAGAAGAGTACAATAATGGAAATGGCTGGAATGGTGAAAAATGCAGGCCCAGCAAACCCTCTACGTCACCTCAGTGAAAGTGATATCGAGCAGTGGGTTGATGCAGATAGAGAAGTTGGTGTTGTGCATATGCTAAGTGATGATGAAATAATTGAGAATGTTTTGAATCCAAAGAAAGAAAAGGAAAGCGAGATGGAAAGTGAAGAGGATGAGATTTCTGAAGAAGAGAAGATTTCTTGGGCTAAAGCTGCAGAAGGATTTTCTACAATCCTCAAATTTGCTGAAAGGCAGAATTGCTACTCTGCACAAGAAGTTATGCAACTCCATATTCTGCATTCCACCTTTCTACAGAAAAGGCAAGAGTCCACTAAGCAAACTGACATCCGCAACATGTTTAAGAAAGCTTCCAAAAGAGTCGCAGCAGCGGAAGTGCCTGAAGAATCTGTGGCATCGGTGGAACTGCGTGATCCTGATGACCCAGCTGGCACGGATATTTCTGATGAACCAGATGACTCGGAATAAGTGTACAGTCAACTACAGTACTGTAGACAGTCGTTTATAAGTTTTGTTTTACTGTTAAGTAATTAAAGAGTTATGGATTACCCTCAACTGGCAGTACTGTACTTAATCAAGCATCTTCCACTATCCATTTAACACAACATTCTGTAGGTGAGTACCCAAATACTGTATACTGCACATTTCTTGATTTATTTATTTTTCTTTGTTAAAAATAGCCTCGGTAGATATAACTCTCCGTTATCCGGTACTTTCGATAAACCGGCACCACGCCGGTCCCGTCGGTGCTGGTTAATAAAGAGTTTCCTGTATATACATATACATATACACACACACATATATATATATATATATCTCTATATATCCTATTTCCCACTGAGTATTTGCCGTATTTGTTTAAGATGCAAATGTTTATTTATTTGTTCATTTATTTCTCCTTTGTCCCCCAAATATTTTTTTCTCAGTTATTTACATGACTATAAAGTAAGATTTTCTCCCATTTACTTCTCACGGTGCATATTTAGTTCATAGTTCGTGTAGCACTACAATATGGAGCTTTTATCCCATCATTGAGTCTCCAATAACCAAGGCCCTGAACAGATGATAATTTGACGTTGTCTGACTTTGACTGCAATGACTTATAAATATGACCTTTGGTCTTGATACAAACATCAGCGACCCAAAAACAGTCCTTATTCCAATCAACAAGGTTAGCTCAAAAGCATAGAAGATAGGAGCAGGAGTAGGCCATTCGGCCCCTCGAGCCTGCTCCACCATTTAATGAGATCATGGCTGATCATCCAAATTCAGTGCCCTGTCCCTGCTTTCTCCCCATATCCCTTTAGCCTTAAGAAATATATCTAACTCCTTCTTGAATATATTTAATGAATTGGCCTCAACTGCCTTCTGTGGTAGAGAATTCCACAGGTTCACAAATTTTCTTTTAGTGTCTTAAACTGTATAAAACATTGAACAAAATTAAATCTGGTTATTTCCCCCCCCCCCCCCATCAGCATTTGTGTTTCACTGTTGTAAATTTTCTGCCTGGATGTCATGATCGATCTTGTGGTGTACTCTGCGTACTGCTCTTATTGTATTCTGGTACAATTCCCAACTCTATACCTATAAATCTGAGGGCTACAGGTTTGAATGCACATGACATAATACTGGCCTGGTCATTGACTACCAGATTTGGTAAGATTATCTTAAGCAGTATTACACCTCCCTCTACTTGGCAAATCTTCCTACTACTCCAGGATTATCCTGGAGGGAAGGACAACCCCCATGCTCTAGTTCTTGATGATGAACTACCTCCTCCTATCGCTTCCTCTGCTTCTTATCTCTAATATCAAGGGTAAGGGGCTCATAGCTTTTTCATCCAGCAGAGTGAGACTGTCCACTCAACAGCCCCAGACCTCTTCTCTTCCTCTCCTGCCACAGATTCCATCCTTGCTCCACTGGCACCAGTCTCCCCAATATCCATGGCACAACCTAATGTCACTGTTGCTTCTCATCTCTCTACAACCTTCATCAAGCTAATCTCCTGAATGACCCCCACCTGCTGTGCCCTTGATTCCCCCCCCCCCCCACCACAATTGAGTTTCTCATCCCACAATTAGCTCCCCTCAGTGTAATGCTGGTTGACATCCTCAATGGCTTTCTTTCTGCGGACTCAAACCCTTCAAAAATGCCACAATCAAAAAATCCATCCTTGACATCTCCAAATCCTCCAACTACAGCTTTCTTACAACCACCCTTTCCTCTTTAAGGTCCTGCAACATTTCATCATCACTCAGGTCCATACCCATCTCTCCATCACTTCCTTTTCACATCCCTTCAATCCAATTTCCACTCTGCCCACAGTGCCAACACTGTCCTGGTCAAAGTCACCAAAAAAATATTCTTTTTGACTGCAAACATAGTGCGCTAGCTTTGCTTGTCCTCTCAAGATCATAAAAAGAAAAATAAATAATTTGTTCTTTTTTGAAGATAGTTATACAGTGTGACATCTGGAATGTGACAGATGCTCTCAAAACTTTTATATAAATAGAATATTATTTTGGCTTTCCATTTTACCACAGGAAAAGACCCCTTCATTAATAATATGTTTGTATGTTAATGATGCAGCCTGGAGAAATCCTGCTGTGAGATGCATAAAGTGTGAATGGTGTGAAGTGAATAATTTAAAAACTTTTTTCAACTATATAAGTGATATATTCTTATGTCAGACACAATATTCAGCAACTAATAGCTTGGAGAAATCTTGGCGACTTGTTGCTTTAACCCTTTTGAGTACTGAACGGCCAGGGTAGCTTTCAACATGCATATGTTTTCTATCCTATGCTCAGTAGTTCTATTAAAATTGCACCACTGCGCAATTGTATTGATGAGATTGAGTGGAGGAGCTACAATTGTGTGGCACTCAAAAATGAAGCATGCAACAACCGAATGCAGTTTCCGAGATGTAGCCAAGTAAATTCTGAATCATTTTAGAAGACTGGCACCAAGTAGGGTACAAATGGGGCATTACCACAAAAGTTGTTCTTTAACAAATTAAAAATGCTCAAATATTCATAATTAATTTCTAATACTGATTTATTACAAAGGAGAATTAGTAACAGTGGGGAGCATCGACTGTACATTATAAACTAGTTTTCTGAATCAAATAGGCATTATGAGGTTTATTTTTAAATATGCGAAGATTCTCCTGTAAGCCCTTGAGAAGGTTTACAGAATGAAACCATGTGTGCAGTATGTGATAATAAGATGTAATTATTCCATGGGTATGTGTGTATTTTACTGCCCACAGAACCGATATTTTGTGCATCTGTACAGCAAAAAGAAAATTTCACAAGTGAAGCAACACTTACCACTCAGCAGCTCAATGTTCCAGAGCACATTTAAAGACACAATAGCTGTGCTGGAAAGTTCTATCAAGAGACACAGTGGAGTAGAACAGATTATCTCACCAGCAACAGTAAGGCATTCTCCTGCCCCAACTTATTTTCTCTCCCCTCTTCAGGTCCGCTTACACCATGCCTGTTCGTCAACTGACTTGACAGGAGTGGGGGGGGGGGGGGGGGGGGGGGCTGATGAGGTAGGAGATAGTGAGTGCCCTTAGACCTCTGGCAATGTGACTATGTAAATTACTATTAGGAAGTATATAAGAGCAAACTGAGCCAAAATACTCATTATTTCCCCACTTCCACGAGCAAATGTCTAGCCTCACTCTTCCCCTAACACCACAGTTGGGATTGAGAACTTGCAAATGGTAAATCACTGTTGCACATCTATATCTACTCTTTATATTTAAGATGTTATAATTTGGGGATTTGCTAACATGTTTTATAAGAGAATGTACCATGTTTATACATTGCAGAATGGTCGCATGATGCTGTTTGAGGTTAGCAAAAATATGCCTGTTCAAATTATTTATTTGTATATAGTTCTAATCAAAATCATGAAAACTGCATTAAAAAAAACTTGCACTACAGTAAACATAGCATCCAAAATCCAATACAAATCAGAAAAACTAGGCTAGCGCAGTCAATTGGTACTGTGGCTAAAAGTCAGAAGGGTAAGAGATATAGGATTAATGGCCACAGCAGGACCTGGGCCAGAGTAATGTACCGTGGTCCCTGAGGATAGTACACAATGTACATACAATGGTTCTGACAGTTTACCTCACTCACTGTTCCAAATGGGTCACCAGCAACATTCTGCTATTGGCTCGAAAGCACACAGCAAAATTAAATCAGGCAGCAGCCAGTCTGTGTTAAATCAAAGCTCTGGTACAGATGCAAGGTCTGACAATGGCACCAATTGTTTCATGCCCCTCAATTGTTTTTGGCACTCAGTCCAGATGGTTAGTAAGAATTGCCGATTAAACACAGATGGAACTGAAACCCCTCCTGGCTCGCTGCAAGTAGAGTGCAGGTCATTATCAAATGTTATCTATTTAATTACTGAACACCACTAGCCATATGGAGATGTCCAAGAATGTCTCCTGCAACTTAGAGTGCAGTTAACTATGTACACCTATCTGAGACTGATATGTCTTCAAGCACATAGTAGTTGTATAGACAACAGTTATGGTGCCACATGAATTTTTTTCAATTTTTGTGATACCAAAGTTGGTTCCAGGCCTCAAGATACTGTGGATGTTTATGCATGCAGGTACATATTATACCAAAAGCAAACTCTGGCCTGGTGTTTTCACTCGATTACGCTGGTTTTTTCGACGCAATTCCCCCTATATCGGCGTAACTGGCACAAAAGATCAAGGCATTTTAAGCGCAAACTGCTTTCAGTGCAACTTGAGTTTCCTCGATCTTTTGCGCTAGTTTTAAAAACATCCGCTAGAAGCAGGCCCCGTTCACAAAACTGGCCATGCCCCCAGGGTGAATTAATCACCATTGGAAGTTTCCGCTAACGGCGCTCTTTTGCAGGCCTTTGAAGAGGCTCCAAAAGTTAAGCTGGAACTTTTGGGCGCAAGGACACTAATAGGTACGTTTTAAAAAGGTTTTGAATTTTTTTTAATTTACTAAGGAACTGACTACTGTACCCTAATCCAACTAGAAAATAGTTTGGTATATTTTTTAAACATCATTTTCAGTCATTTAAAATGGAGTTACTCACAGCTGATGGTTTAACACTGATTTAAAAAGCTTATTTTTTGTGATAAACCCATTTTCAGCTGTATTAATCAAACTTTACCAAGTTACCACTTTTAAATACGTCAAGGAATATTTCTAAAAGCAAAGTTTTTTTTATAGATTACATTTTAAAACGCTGCCCGATTGTGTTCACCGATATGCAAATGAGATTGAGTGGAAACCAGGGGTAAAAAAAGCACTTTCAAAATGGGTGCAATTCTGGACGCAATCTGCGCCCAAAGCGGAAACTCTACTCCATGAATGTAAAAGTGAAAGCTTATGGGAGAAACTTTTGCTGAACTTATAGGTACAGACACTTGTAATTGCTTCTTGCAGTCCAGATATCACATTGCTAGCATCTGACATCCTACAAAACACATGAACTCCAGGAGATTGAAGTTTTTCTACTATTTGCAAACTGTAGGCAGCAGAATAACTCCTATTTGAATTTCATCTGCCAAGTTTTCACTCCTACTTTAATGTGTGACTTAGTCAGAAGACCAATCTGTCTTCAGAGCTATACTGCCACTTTTGCATGGAATCAAAATTTAAAAACATTTAAAATAAATAATTCTCAGGATATGGGTGTCACTGGCAAGGCCAGATTATTGCCCATCCCTAGTTGCCCTTGAGAATATGGTGGTGGGCCGTCTTCTTCAACCGCTGCAGTCCATGTGGTAAAGGTTAACCACACTGTGCTGTTGGGTAGGGAGTTCCAGGATTTTGACCCAACGGCGTTGAAGGAACAGTGATATATGGCTAAGTCGGCATGGTGTGTGACTTGGAGGGGAAATTGGAGGTGATGCTGTTCCCATGCACCTGCAGCCCTTGTCTGTCTACAACAACAACTTGCATTTATACAGCACCTTTAACATAGTAAAACGTCCTAAAGAGCTTCAAAGCAGCGATTATCAAAAAAAATGACAGAGACACATAAGGAGATATTCGGACGAGTCACAGCTTGGTCAAAGAGGTAGGTTTTAAGAAGCATCTTAAAGGAGGAAAGAGAGGCAGAGAGGTTCAAGGAGGGAATTCCAGGGCTTAGGGCCTTGGCAGCTGAAGGCACGGCCACCAACGGTAGAGCGAAGAAAATCGGGATGCGCAAGAGGCCAGAATTGGAGGAGCACAGAGATCTTGGAGAGTTGTAGGGCTAAAGGAAGTTACAGAGATAGGGAGGGGTGAGGCCATGGAGGGATTTGAAAACAAGGATGAGAATTTAAAAATTGAGGCATTGTCCAACCAGGAGCCAATGTAGGTCAGCGAGCACAGGGGTGATGGATGAATGGGACTTGGTGCGAGTTAGGATACAGGCAGCAGAGTTTTGGATGAGGTCAAGTTTACGGGGGGGGTGGGCGCAAGGTGGGAGGCTAGCCAGGAGAGCATTGGAATAGTCGAGTCTCAACAACTTGTATTTACATAGCGCCTTTAACGTAGTAAAACGTCCCAAGGTGCTGCACAGGAGTATTTTAAGACAAAAAATTTGACACATAAGGATAAATTAGGGCAGGTGACCAAAAGCTTGGTCAAAGAGGTAGGTTTTAAGGAGGAAAGAGAGGTAGCGAGGTGGAGAGGTTTAGGGAGGGAATTCCAGAGCTTAGGGCCTAGGCAACAGAAGGCACGGCCACCAATGGTTGAGCGATTATAATCAGGGATCCTCAAGAGGGCAGAATTAGAAGAGCGTAGATATCTCAGGGGGTTGTGGGGCTGAAGGAGATTACAGAGATAGGAAGGGGCGAGACCATGGAGGGATTTGAAAACAAGGATGAGAATTTTGAAATCGAGGCGCTGCTTAACCGGGAGCCAATGTAGGTCAGCGAGCACAGGGGTGATAGGCGAGCAGAACTTGGTGCGAGTTAAGACACGGGCTGCCGAGTTTTGGATGACCTCAAGTTTACGTAGGGTGGAATGTGGGAGGCCAGCCAGGAGTGCGTTGGAATAGTCAAATCTAGAGGCAACAAAGGCATGGAGGAGGGTTTCAGCAGTGGATGAGTTGAGGCAAGGGCAGAGACGGGTGATGTTACAGGGGTGGAAGTAGGTGGCCTTTGTTATGCTGCGGATATGTGGTCGGAAGCTCATTTCAGGGTCAAATATGACACCAAGGTTGCGAACAGTCTTGATGATGGAGGTCTTGGTGATGGAGGGGATATGGGGTCAGAAGCTCAGCTCAGAGTTCAATAGGACGCCAAGATTGAGAACAGTCTGGCTCAGCCTCAGACAGTGGCCAAGGAGATGGATGGAGTCGATGGCTAGTAAAAGGTGGTAGAGGTTTGGGAGGTGCTGCCGAAGAAGCCTTGGTGAGTTGTTGCAGTGCATTCTGTAGATAGTACACACTGCAGCCACGGTATGCCGGAGTGGAGGGAGCGGATGGGGTGCCGATCAAGCGGACTGCTTTGTCCTGGATGGTGTCGAGCTTCTTCAGTGTTGTTGCAGTTGTACCTATCCAGGCAAGTGGAAGAGTATTCCATCCCACTCCTGAATTGTGTCTTGCAGGTGGAGGAGAGGCTTTGGGGAGACAGGTGAGCAGGGAAATGGGACTAATTGGATTGCTTTCAAAGAGCCAGCACATGCACTATGAGGTGAATGGCCTCATGTTATAAGATTTTATGATTCTATGATGTGAATGGTTGGATGGGCAGTTCTTTATATCATTCGAAATGTAAAGTTGATGCTGCAGGCTGCCCATGTTCTTAGCGTGCAAGATCATCTTTTCAGTTGGTCTTGCTACTGCTGCCAAACAGGTGATTTCTGTGAAATCAGGAGCATTATATTGCAATACAAACAACAAACATACAACACAACTGAAGCATTATAGAACTGTTCAGTGGCTCATACAAGTCCCTTAATTCTACTTTATAACTGCTAACACTAAAAATCCCAGCAGATTACCGTGCAGATGTTGTGATGGAATCTATGTGCAAATAGTTGCAAATAGATTTCAAAATGAACAACAACCAAGCTGTAAATCCTAAGTGTGTGTGAACGGACAGGTCACTAACCACTAGGGTCCCATCTTTTTATTTATCAGAGTAACACGTCATGTGATAGAACCATGCAATATAACTATCCAGATTAGCTATTTTGAGGAGCTGGTCCTACAGAAATAGATCTACAGAGTTCCCTTGACGGCTCAGTGCATATGGTGTGGCACTGAGCTTCACAGTGGAACATCCCAGGTTTAATCCCTGGTCTACGTTGAGTCAGCTGGGTGCTATAACTGAGCTCAGGTATGACAAGTAAAACCTTGCTTTTGAAATTTTGCGTTGCTTATTCATTTTGCAACATGTTCTGAGTGCTTGGGGCAGTTATTTGGAGTCATGTGTATGTGTGTATATATGAGTGAAAACTTAGAAAAACAAAAAACGCAGAGAAACGGTTAATATAAAGGAAGGAAATTCTGGAGACTGTAATATTATTTGAGTGGGGGGGGGCATCTATATATAAAAGGTCATGGTATATAAACAGGAGCCTTTCAGCAACAATAAATTCTATTGCAGAGATGCTCGAAGAAGGAAAACTGCCAGTTCGTTTCATATTTTTTTTAAATTTGGGTTTTTGATTCTTAGTGTAAAAACCACCATTTAGCGTGGTGGATCAGTCTGCTTAGTCGATGATTGTATGCGAGACCTATATTTATTTTCTCCGTCTCGGAAAGTTATTATTTGTACTAATTTTGTTCAGAACATTGTGTTTTGTACCTCCAAACATGCAGAAATCATGGAAGGAACTCTAAGGCAGATTATTTTGATTTGCTGAGAAAATGACCATTTCTAACAATCTGCTCCTTGGATTATTGTAGTGTTGCTGACTTAATGAAAGCACTTCTGAGGCAAATAAAAGTTATTAGGGGAGATCTTCCTCTTTGTTGCTCTTGGTTCCCAGGTGCAGTGAAGAGGAAATGGAGGCAAAGACCCAATGCATCAGGTCTCCACCCATACAATACTGCCCGGGAATTTCCTGGGTTTTCCTAAATTCAGGTCAATGGGCTGTGCTAAGAATTGCCGCAGGTCCAGTGTAAGAATGCAGTTGAAGGGATAGGAGGCTTGTGCCAGGACTCTCTGCAGATAGGATGGTCCGCAGGGGTCCTAGGGAAATGATAAAATAAATATAATACTGTATTCCCCTCAGGACAATCTTCGTGCCTCAGGCCTTTTGGCTGCAGCTCTGCAGCACCTTTCAGCCTCTATTTCTCACCTACATGTTGCCCCTCGGCGACATCATCTGAAAACACAGCGTCAGTTTCCACATGTATGCTGACGACACCCAGCTCTATCTCACCACTACCTCTCTCGACCTCTCCACTGTCTCTAAATTGTCAGACTGCTTATCTGACATCTAGTACTGGATGAGCAGAAATTTCCTCCAACTAAATATTAGGAAGAGTGAAGCCATTGTCTTCGGTCCCCGCCACAAACTCCGTTCCCTAGCCGCCGACTCTATCCCTTTCTCTGACAACTGTGAGGCTGAACCAGACTGTTCGTAACCTTGGTGTCATATTTGACCCCGAGATGAGTTTCCCACCACATATCTGCACCATCACTCAGACTGCCTATTTCCACCTCCGTAATATCGCCCGACTCCACCCCTGCCTCAGCTCATCCGCTGCCGAAACCCTCATCCATGCCTTTGTTACCTCTAGACTTGATTATTCCAACACACTTTTGGCTGGCCTCCCATCTCCACCCTCCATATACTTGAGCTCATCCAAAACTCTGCTGCCCATATCCTAACTCGCACCAAGTTCCATTTATCCATCACCCCTGTGCTCGGTGACCTACATTGGCTCCTGGTTAAGCAACGCCTTGATTTTAAAATGCTCATTGTTGTTTTCAAATCCCTCTATGGCCTCGCCCCTCCCTATCTCTGTTACCTCTTCCAGCCCTACAACCCTCCGAGATCTCTGCACTCCTCCAATTCTGGCCTCTTGCACATCCCTGATTTTAATCGCTCCACCATTGGTGGCCGTACCGTCAGCTGCCTGGGCCCTAAGCTCTGGAATTCCCTCCCTAAACCTCTCCGCTTCTCTAGCTCTCTTTCCTCCTTTAAGACGCTCTTTAAAACCTACCTCCCATCTGCTCTAGTATCCTCTTACGTGGCTCGTGTCAAATTTTGTTCGATAACACTCCTGTGAAGTGCCTTGGGACGTTTTACTATGTTAAAGGCGCTATTTTGTTCGATAACACTCCTGTGAAGTGCCTTGGGACATTTTACTACGTTAAAGGCACTGTATAAATGCAAGTTGTTGTCGATGTTACAGTTTGAGATAACATGAAAAATCCCACTTGGGGGTGGGTACTGAAGGGTTGCCGACAGCAATAGGATAGGAAAGATAAACTGGGAGTAAAAAAACAAAGTCATTTCATATAACTATGCAAATCACACTGCCAGGAGATTAATTGAAATTGATGGCGCACAAGATTATAATGAGTCCATACCATCTAAAGTAAGAAGCATGACAGCAGCACATAGTAATGGAGACTTCAATAACTAAGCCAAAACTACAAAGAAAAAAGGACAAAAATAAGATTAAATGGAGGTTAGCAGTTAATGAGCCAAATGGGATGCAAGTCTGTAAACAAGGCTGATGGTGAAACAAATGTGAACAAGCAGCAGTTTACCATAATGTTTTACCTACATTTTAAAAACTAGTTCATTCAATCTCCCCTCATGGCTCTATACGCTGTGGTACTCAATAGAAAGGTTCTGCGTTTGATTCATTGTCTGTTCTAAGCTAACTGCAACTAGCGCTGCAGTGACAATGCTGCATTTGGCATCAGCACCCACTGGACAGTGAGGAGAAAAGAATTGGTCAGTTTGGGCTGCTGATTGCTGGAAAGTACACACGTGTGGGTAGTGGATGTGGACAGGATTCTACTTGGCTGCGATAGCTGGCAGAGTCAAATAGCTCTCCAACAGCCACTGTCCAGGATCTAGGTATTTACCAGAAGGCTGCAGTCAGCATCTCAGAATCATATCCCAGCATGAGTCACTGCTTTAGGAAGAAGGGGAGGAGGAGTAAATAGAGGCACTGAACAGCAGAAAAAAATTAAGTAAAAAGTTACTCCGAGATTATAGTAAATTAAGAACTGCTCTGTCATCCTGGACATTCTGCTAATTCTACTTAGTCACATTCAGTGTTGGAAATTTACAGCTACATCATTTTCAGACAGCAGCTAAATTGTTTTTAATGTGGTGTATTCAGAAAGCAGCAAAATGACATTTGGCACTGAAATGGTGAATATAGAAAAATTATCTGCTCTTTTACATCCGTGTTTAATTTACTTCTGTCCTGTTGGCTGTTCTCCCCACAGGTGCCAGGTGCAAATTTGAATCTATTTATTATCTCAGTGTGAGTCACTGTGACTCAGTGTGAATCTCAACAACTCACCAGTGAAACTGCTCATGCATTCAGGAGAAAGTGCAGCAAAGCTACTGATGTTATTTAGCTTTATGGAGATACGGTGCTGTAAAATATCACGAAGCTCCTTCTGCGCCTGACTTTAAATTCCTGTACTCAACTGTATATTCCCTTTTTCAGTCTCAGATTGTTATTTCTCAAAATCTGAAGCACAACACAAATAAATACTCTTTCTCTCTCCACGGATGCTGCCTGGCCTGCTGAGTTTTTCCAGCGTTTTCTGTTGTTATTACAAATAAATACAAGTCCAATTATCCATTAGGTGTGATAGTCTTTCCACTGTTTTGATCACCAATGTAGCTACGGTTTCATATTCGCACCGAAAACTCTCCCAAGTCATCCTTTTTTTTGACACAGTAATGATTACACTCCAGGTGGCTTGATTTTAAAAAAAAAATAGTAATATTCCTAAAACAGTTATTTTTAGGGCTAATTTACTCTAAGACAAACTATAGTCGACTACACTTGAGTAACTGCAAGATGAACATTTTGTGAATAGAAAAATAATAATGCAAAGTCATTTGTGTCTGTACCGGTTATAATTATTTGTTCCATGAATTTCTATTCATCAGGTTACATCTAATTTACAGGTACATTTTGTATAAACTATATCAATTCTGCTACTTCAACCATACAGCTTCAAATTTCAGATAAACTTCTTATCAAGCGATAAAAAAAGAAGCAAATGCTGAAAATCTGAAATAAAAACAGAAAACATCAGAAAGACACAGCAGGTCAGTCAGCATTTGAAAAGGAAAAAAAGTTTAAAATTCAGGTGTCGGCACTGTCAGTTCCGATGAAGGACCTACACCTGAAATGTTGACCTAATTGTTTCTCTTTTCAGATGTTCACAAATCTGTTTCTAGCCGTTTCCATTCTTACAAGTATTTTAATGTGAATTCCTTAGAAGTGACATCTTCCTTTTTAGCCAAACAATTTTTTTTACAAAAAAAATGCCCAATTTTCTCAGCCCTAATCTCCTCCCCTCCCCCCAACCAAGTGGATAATATTCAGTAGGTATCATTTCAGAAGGCACACATAAGACTTTTAAAGAAGGTTATGCTTCATGGAATTAATGGCAAATTAGGTATCAGCATTAAAAACTGGATTGACAACAGGAAGCAGAAGGTGCCAATAAATGGAAAAGGTTGCGTCAGGGAGGATCTAAGTCACCTGCAGTTATACTATCTAGAAACGACTAGGAGGCTGTATCTTTTTCAATCTTTTGGTTATGGTATCAAGTTATGTAGTCATATAACAAATGTAAGGGGGATAAAAAGCATTCAAAGTGATCTATGTAACAAAAGTGAAGCATTTTTGTCTAGTTTTAACTTGGTAACAGTCACAAGATGTACATGATGTGATTTTATGCTTTTGTGGAACTCCGTTGCATCTTTGACAGGATGGGGCTTCTGCCCATGGCAAGAATTTGCTCTTGACTCAAACTGATTTTCCAGCCTCATTTACATTGTTCAGGCAAACTCGCAGGTTCTAGAGTGGGGAATTCACCCAGAAGAGGGGTGAAGGCCAGCTCAGGCAGGCCTTGGATGCTTACTGCAGCACTGCACAGCTGGTAGCCTCAATACTGCCTGCTTAGTATAATATTCACTTGTTCACCAATAAATTTACTTTATTATTAATGTCTAAAATGAGGTCTAATGTTGTGATGCTCTGCTGCTTTTCAAGGACAGAAAAATGTTGCTGCAAAGATGCTCGTAGCTAAAACAATTTACAGAAAAGGTTTCTGTTCGTTACCCCAGGCTTTCTATCAGAAACCTACATCAATATCCAAATCAGTGAAAATGATCTTGAGCATGCAGGAAGGTAAGAGTAACCAACAAAAGCCATCTAAAATACAGAAGGTGAAGTATCTAGAGTAAGAGGGGCTAAGGAAGGAAAACAATCTTCTCCAGTGGCATAGTAGGTAAAAGCACTGCCTAGTATAACATAAAGCCATATTGGCCAGAAGGTCCCAGGTATTATTACCAATCTGTATTGAGTTAGCTGATCTCAGCCAGGGTAGCAATTGAGGAGCTACAATTAGTCTCAGTGCTACTGGGGTAAGAAGTGTTCACGTTCTTGATCCCTATTTAGTGATTCGTACTATAAAGTGCATGTGCATAAACATCAAGCGAGAAAAGGATCAGGCTTGGCTGTAATGGCCAAATACCTACATAGACTATCTTAGCCGTTTGGGTGAAATACCAGAGTACTGCTGCCATCCATTGAGCCGAACCCCAGCAAGGACTGGAGGGGGAAGACAATGGAAAATTGTCAAAAAAAAGGTTGGCAAATCAATGTTTATTTAGACAAATATAAGTGGCACAGTAAAATGTGTACACAATGAAGAGGAGTCCATTAGAAAAGGTGAAAAATGAAAAGGATTGAGATGAGGATGAATTTCTTCATTCAGAGGGTTGTGAGTCTTTGGAATTCTCTGCCCCAGAGGGCTGTGAATGCTGAGTCTTTTGAGTATATTCAAGGCTGAGATCGATAGATTTTTGGACTCTAGGGGAATCAAGGGATATGGAGATCAGGCGGGAAAGTGGAGTTGAGGTCGATGATCAGCCATGATCTTATTGAATGGCAGAGCAGGCTCGAGGGGCCGTATGGCCTACTCCTGCTCCTATTTCTTATGTTCCCAATTGGATTTATTGGTGACTATCTTACATCTGCGCCCCCAATTTTGGACTCCCCCCACAAGTGGAAACATCTTCTCTACATCTAAGCCTCTAAGTTCTCTGTTTCTCTCCATCTGTTGCAACTGTTCTCGTCTGTCCCTGTTCTAACAGCACTACTATGACCAGGGCCCCTCTGAACTTTCCTCTCATGTTCTTTCTAAACTCAGATAGAGGCAATAGAGCAGGCTTTTTCTTCATTCTAACTTGATTTTGTTTCTTCTTTGAGGGAAACAAATAGACTAATGAACAAGGTCAGAGAATGCGGAGTCAGGGGACAAGTAGCAGAACGGATAGCTAGTTGGCTTCAAGACAGAAAGCAGAGAGTAGGGGTAAAAGGTAGCTATTCACAGTGGCAGAAGGTGGGTAGTGGTGTTCCACAAGGATCAGTGCTGGGACTACGGTTCACAATTTATATTAACGATTTAGACTTTGGAATCAAAAGCACAATTTCTAAATTTGCGGATGACACCAAATTGGGGGGGGTAGTCAATACTGAGGAGGACTGCAACAAGTTATAGAAGGACATTAATAAACTTGCAGAATGGGCATATAATTGGCAAATGAAGTTCAACACAGATAAATGTGAGGTATTACATTTTGGTAGGAAGAATAGGGAGGTCACTTATTACTTGGAGGGTGCAAGTCTAGGTGGGGTAGAGGAACAAAGGGATCTCGGTGTACAAATACACAAATCACTAAAAGTTGCGACACAGGTTAGCAAGGCCATAAAAAAAGCAAACCAAGCACTAGGGTTTATTTCTAGAGGTATAGGGGGAAAAATTTGGTATCGCCCATTTTGGGGCGTTAATATCGGCCGGGCACAAAGTTTAGGGCCCGGCACTAATTATCGCCTCCGACTGCAAAATTCGCCTCTATCGCCCCTGGAGGTGATTTGAGCGCTAAATCAAGCGCTACACACCTCTCAAGGCGCAAACGTCAGGGAGCGAGGCACTACCTCAGAACGCTACTGAAGCTCAGGTGATGTCAGTTACCATGGAAGCCAGACAGACTGGCGCCATCCAGTTCTTAAAGGGGAGGGGCCATCTTGCTGGTCAGCCACACCCTGCTCATTGCAGCCTTGAATCTCGGCCTGGAGAGACCTCTAAAGCAATTGTGTTGGAAGCACTAATGGATAGGCCCAGGGAAAGAGCTCGGCGCTTAGGAACCTCAAAAGTGGTGCTGAGGGCCAAAACTCCTTAGGACAGCGTTAAATCTTTCCAGACGTCTCTCTCCCTCTCAACCTGCGTGTACCAAAAATTTTGCCGACAAGAAAAGGCAGGAAGCACCCGCCTTTAAATAGCGCTCCCCCAGCCCCTTCCCGACTTGAAAACGTTCCCCTCTACCTGTCGTTCTTAGCGGCAGGCGCCAAGGCAGGGGGTGCGACTCAATATCCGGTCCAGGGCGCTACACGCTCGACTGACGTCACTATCTGCGGGCGCAGGAGATCGTGGCGGTAGTGTTTAGCGCCGCCGCAAAACGACTGGTCAATTTCGCGAGCGGCACTAAACTCACTGCGCTTGGGCACTAAGTTCCTAGCGACCCGTTAGCGCCCCCGGAGGCGCGAACCAACCGAATTTTTCCCCCATAGAATTGAAAAGTAGGGAAGTTATGCTAAACCTGTATCGAACCTTGGTTAAACCACACTTAAATACTGCGTACAGTTCTGGTCACCATATTATAAAAAGGATATAGAGGCACTGGAGAGGGTGCAGAGAAGATTTACAAGGATGATACCAGAAATGCGAGGGTATACATATCAGGAAAGGATGAACAGGCTGGGTCACTTTTCTCTTGAAAAAAGAAGGCTGAGGGGTGACCTAATAGAGGTCTTTAAAATTATGAAAGGTTTTGATAGAGACATAGAGAGAGAATGTTTCCACTTGTGGGGAAGAGCATAACTGGAGGCCATCAATATAAGATAGTTAACAAGAAATCCAATAGGGAATTCAGAAGAAACTTCTTTACCCAAAGAGTGGAACTCGCTACCACAGGGAGTGGTTGAAGCAAAAAGTATAGATGCATTTAAGAGGAGGCGAGACAAGCATATGAGGGAGAAGGGAAAAGAGGGTTATGCTGATAGATTTAGATGAGGAAAGATGTGAGGGGGCTCAAGTGGAGCATAAACACCAGCATGGACTGGTTGGGCCGAATGGTCTGTTTCTCTGCCGTATATCCTATGTAAAAGAGGCAGAGGACTGGTTGAGGGTGTGGGGGGTTCTGGCATGTTTAGTATCCACCCTTATGGGAGAACATGGATGGAGGATTAAGGGTGAGGAGAGTGACAGTGGGGGGGGGGGGGGGGGGAAGAAGGGAAATACAGGGGTTGAGTGTGTCACTCTAAGAATAGGTAAGAAAAGTGATGGGAGTGAGGGGATGGTGGACAGGGGAATAGACAGTAAGAAGGTGATAGGGAGGGAGCATGATGGGATCAAGGAGTGGGGGGGCACTTGGAGAGGATGAGAAGGGAGCAGTTGAGGGACACATTTTACCCATTACCAGCCCCCCAAAACAAAGCCTATAGCTGTTGGAGTGGAGTGTCGGTGTGGAATAGAATCATCAACAAAAGAGTGGATGATGAGTGTAAGTCATTGATTATGAAGTTGTAATGTGGGGGGGCGGGTCCTTAAGGTTAATGGAAAAAGAATAAGAGGATGAGTTATAAACTACAAGGCAGGGAAAGTGATTTCAAAATGAAATAGATAGCTTTGATAGGGATCTATATGATGGTAAAGTTGATTACAAGTGGATGATGCCAGACCCTGTCAAAAGCTTTACAGATATCCAAGGCCAGAACAGATGACTCAACAAAGTGTTCCAAAGATGCATAACGGAGACAACAAGGCCACTAGTGGAACAGCAATGCTGAAGCCATCAAGGTGATGGATAATTTTAAGTTACCAGCAGCTTCTATAACTCTGCAAACTATTGATGCAAGGACAAGTTTGGCTAACAGGGAAAACCTCTCTCAGAGTAAGGATGATATTTCCAAAACGAAGGAAGGACGGTATGGGAGTATGCAAAATTGATGTGACAGCAAAGGACAGGGGTAATTTCAGAGGCATACATCTTGTGAATAACAGGTGAGATGTCAACAGGACCAGAGATCCTAATAGAGCCCACAGACTGGGGGATCCGACAGACCAGTGGGGATAAAATTTGTTGTTGGTCATCATTATAAAAACAGAATAAAGCAATAGGGATAGCAGCCTTGTTAAGTATTAATTTAGGCAACTATCACATTTATTAAAAGAAACTCATTACGCTTATTGATTGATGTGTAAAGACTGTCTTAGTTCAGCTGTTATGCATATTCCGTGTCTTGGTATGGTTTCATAACACTATCATATCGATCCTTCTTGCTGCCTCTTTTATTTAAATTAATTCAAACAGAAAATCAATGTTAAAAATAAGAGAGTTCTGATGAAAGGTCATTGACCTGAAAAGTTATGTTTCTGTCTTCAGATGCTGCCTGACCTGTTGAGTGTTTCCAGCATTTTGTTTTTATTTTAAAAATAAAATAATTTAGGTGAACGGATCAAACCGCCAATACCTCAAATCCAAATTATTCACCCGCATTTACCATCCACACGCTACTCCATTTATTGGGGGTGCAATTCCAAGGGCTTCCATGATGGGATCAAGGAGTGGGGGGGCACTTGGAGAGGTAACTTCAACTTTCACTGTAACTTCAACAGCAATAACAACAACTTGTATTTATACAGCGCCTTTAAATGTAGTAAAACGTCCCAAGGCACTTCACAGGAGTGTTATCAAACAAAATTTGACACCGAGCCACATAAGGAGATATTAGGACAGATGAGACATGAGTGAGTGGGACTTGGTGCTGATTAGAATTCGGGCAGCAGAGTTTTGGATGAGCTCAAGTTTAGAGTGTGGAAGGTGGGAGGTAGATTTTAAGGAGCTTCTTAAAGAAGGAAAGAGAGGCGGAGAGGTTTAGGGAGGGAATTCCAGAGCTTAGGGCCGAGGCAGCTGAAGGCATGGCCACCAATGGTGGAGCGATTAAAAATCGGGGATGCTCAAGAGGTCAGAATTGGAGCAGTGCAGATATCTCGGAGGGTTGTAGGGCTGGAGGAGATTACAGAGATAGGGAGGGGCAAGGCCCTGGAGGGAATTGAAAACAAGACGAGAATTTTAAAATCGAGGCATTGCTTAACCGGGAGCCAATGTAGGTCAGTGAGCACAGGGTGATGGGTGGATGGGACTTGATGCGAGTTAGGACACAGGCAGCAGTTTTGGATGACCTCAAGTTTACGGAGGGTAGAATGTGGGAGTCCTGCCAGGAGTGTGTTGTGATAGTCAAGCCTAGAGGTAACAAAAGCATGTATGAGGGTTTCAACAGCAGATGAGCTGAGGCAGGGGCAGGGACAGGGACAAGCGATGCTACAGAGGTGGAAATAGGTAGTCTAAGTAATGGCGCGGATATGTGGTCGGAAGTTCATCTTGGGGTCAAATATGACACCAAGGTTACGAACAGTTTAGTTCAGCCTCAGACAGTTGCCAGGGATAGGGATGGAGTCGGTGGCTAGGGAACGGAGTTTGTGGTGGAGGTCAACAGAAAACCCCAGTAAAATTACATTTACACCGTTTTTGCAGGGTTTCCGTGGCTCTTCCGCTGAAGTTACAATCTTGAAATATTTGTCTTTCATTGATCTAAGAAGTTCCGTAACCTTGACCTAGTCATTGATGCTTCTGCATCAACTATGGATGTTAATTCAGCTCTCATAACATAGGGCTCAGTAACTGCTCCCAACAAAACTAATCTGACCAGTAGTCATGAGTGAGTGGGACTTGGTGCTGATTAGAATTCAGGCAGCAGAGCTTTGGATGAGCTCAGGTTTAGAGTGTGGAAGGTGGGAGGTAAAAAAATCCAAGGAAGAGGGCTTCAGTAGCAAATAAACTGAGGCAGGGGTGGAGATGTTTGATGTTACAGATGTGGAAATCTTTGTGATGAAAAGGATATGGGGCCAGCTCAGGGTCAGATAGGGTGTGGCCAGGGAACAGAGTTTGTAACAGGAGTCAGACAATGGCTTTGGTCTTCCCAATGTTTAATTGGAGGAAATTGCGGCTCATCCAGGACTGGATAGCGAACAGTAGGACAATACAGATGCATTAGAGGGGTCGAGAGAAGTCATGGAGAGATAGAGCTAAGTGTTGTCAGCGTACATGGAACCGGACATCATGTTTTCGTATGATGTTGCCAAGGGGCAACATGGTGATGAGAAACAGGAGGGGAGCCAAGGATAGATCCTTCAGGAACACCTGAGGTAACGGTGTGGTGATGAGCAGAGAAGCCATTGCAGGAGATTCTCTGACTACAATTGGGTAGGTAAGAGTGGAGCCAGGCGAGGGCAGTCCCATTCAGCTGACCACGGAAGAGAGGCATTGGAGAATGATGGTGTTGTCAACCATGGCTGCAGACAGGTCGAGAAGATTGATTAGTCGCATAGGATGTAATTTTAGACTTTGATTAGGGCTGTTTCAGTGCTGTGGCAGGGGTGTAAATCTGACTGGAGAGGTTCAAACATGAGCCTAGAAATTTGACCACACAGCGCCCGTTTTTCAGGCGCTAAATGGCCTTCTAAGTCTCCAATACGACGGGCAGGAAGGGCACGCTCATTACGAGCTGGAAGTGCATCGCCCGCCATATTAGCCAAAAAATATCACCGAACAGTGCCCGTGCCTGAAACAGGCGTTAAGCCCTTTGCATATACAAGTAAAGGGCCCAACCCCAATTTGAGCCCGCCACTGCAAGATCGGTTTGCCCTGAGGCAAATGGTCGTCAATGGGACCACTGCAGGACACCACCGACGAGCTAAGATTTTGAAATATACTTGCATGAATGTGGAGCCAGGAGCAGTCCTCCTGACCCCACATTCAAAGAACGCAGACCTTTGCCGGCCACCGCTCCCACCCCCGATTGCCACTGTTATCTCCCACCCCTCCCCTCAATCACCGCTGCTACCTCCTCCCCAGCCACTGCTACCTCCCACATCCCGCCAACTGCTGCTACCTTCCTCCAGGCTCCCCATCCTCAGCCACCGCTGCCTCCCGCCAGGCCGCCGCAACCTCCCCACTGGCCACTGTTAGCACCTCCCCCCCAGGCTGCTGTTACCTCCCCCTTCCAGCCACCGCTACCTCCCGACCCTATCTCCCACCCACCCCAATAGTCGCTGTATTGTCTCCCCCCCCCCCCAGGCCACGGTTACCTCTTAATCCCCCGCCCCACCACAGCTACCTCCCCTCGGGCCACCACTACCCCCCCCCCACCCACCTGTCGCCCCCCCCTTCATGACTTGTCTGAGGGCTGCTGCTGGTGTAGCCGAGATCCAATCCTCAAAGCTAATTAGGCCCAATATCGGGTGCACCTCGGCTCTCACCATTCAAATGCAGGGATGGAATTTCTTGGCCATGGAGTTGCGGGAAAAATGTACACGGATTTGGTAGGTGACAACCTGTTCAAGGACTTTGAGAGGAAAGGGTGGTTGGAGGTGGGGCAGATCTATTAAGCTCCATAAACAACTTGTAAACTCCTATTATAATTATTCAAGGATTTGCACGAAGTATGAAATCAATTATTCAGTCCAAAGTACTTTTTCCTAAAGCATTATTTCTATAAATAATGCAGTATTCACATATAATGAGAGCTACTTTTTTTTGCCAGAATGATTTTCAGTAGTAAGGCTCAAAGTAGCATAATTACGAAAACCATACCCAACCAATAAGTTAATGAAAAACATGAATTATGTACAACAACAACAACTTGTATTTATACCGTGCCTTTAATGTAGTAAAACATCCCAAGGCATTTCACAGGAGCGTTATCAAAGAAAATCTGACACTGAGCCACATAAGGAGATATTAGGGCAGATGACCAAATGCTTGGTCAAAGAAGTAGCTTTTAAGGAGCGTCATAAAGGAGGAAAGAGAGCTAGAGAAGCAGGAGAGGTTCAGGGAGGGAATCCCAGAGCTTAGGGCCTTGGCAGCTGAAGGTACGGCCACCAATGGTGGAGCAATTAAAATCGAGATGCTCAAGAGGCCACAATTGGAGGAGTGCAAATATCTCAGAGTGTTGTAGGGCTGGAGGAGATTACAGAGATAGGGAGGGGCAAGGCCATGGGGGTATTTGAAAAGGATGAGAATTTTAAAATCGAGGTGTTGCTTAACTGGGAGCCAATGTAGGTCAGTGAGCACGGGGGTGATGGATGAATGGCACTTGGTGCGAGTTAGAACACGGGCAGCAATACTGCATGTGTACAGTCATACAAAAGTAAGGATTGTCTGCTGGACTGAATAACTTGAGTTAATTGCCTCACTCTTCAAGCCAGCACATTAAATGACTGTAATAAATCTATTTATCCTCAATTCTCTGTAAACGTACACACGTGTATCCATTATTGCTTAATTTACTGCACAATACTTTCCCAGCTTTGAACATCTCTTATCAGTTATTCATCTAAACCTCCTGCTTTTCAATACATACTATATTTTCTAAGGTTCTTCATAAGCTATTTCTATTGATGGATGAACTTCTGAAATGTCACAAATGACTCTCAGTTTCCATGGTAACAGTTTCATGCAGGCTTTCCTTAATATACTGGACTGATTTCACCACTTGGAGCACAGGAAATCATTTCCACATTTTCCAATTTGATGTTTGTATTTTGCTTTTTACTCTAAGCTGAACAATTGAGGAAATAACCCTGATTAAATCTGATTGTTTTGAAATTCCCTAAATTCTAATAGTCTTGTCTCCATAAAATACTCTTTGGAATAATTATGGCTGAATACCACACATTCCAAATGTTCTTATCCTTCTTGTTTTACTGGCTTCGTCCTCTGGTTTTTCCAGCAGCTAAAATGAATACGCGGGTTAATAAGTATCCTGTTTAGAAAGGAATAGCTAATTCACGTCAGGATCAGACAGTAACACCTTCCTCTTACATCTCTTCTTTCTCCTACTGATGGCTAGCTTCTGTATCAATGTTGTAATTTCTCCCTACCCTGTCTCAAAGTTACTTGACCTTTTATTTAACTAGAGGCACCACTACTTGTTAAGCTAAGACATAGACCCGACAGACCTGAGCAGTCATCTTACTAAGAAAAAAAATACTTTATTTTATGCCCCTTTCTTTCTTCTAGCTATCAAGACATTGATCACTCATTACCTTAGCTGTTTCTTTTTGTTTTCAATCCATCATTTTTTCCTTCCCTTTATGATGGTAGTTCTTACCGATGACCCTTAATGTAGGTAATGCTGCTCCAAGCTAGAGCAGTTTCATATATTCTAAATAGCATGGGGATGAATGACTGCTGCTTAAACTTGAGCACTATGAGCTTTTAAGTGCTGGTGACAGTGCTCTAATACTTATGCAGTGTTTTTACCAACACAAAGAAGCATGAGTAATAACTACATCCATTTGATTTACGCACTGCAATCCAGCTATCTCCCACCCACCTGACTGAGAAAGCAATAACGGCAATTGTACTTTTGATGTAAAAAATGGGCTCTCTGAAAGCCCAGATCATTTGTTCTGCAGCAGTTAGTCACTGTAAAGTATTTTAATCTTTATAAATAGTAACAAGGTTTTAATATTGTCATGGGTCAAAATTAGTATTGTTACTTTGATATTCCATTTAGTCAAGATTGATGGACAAAGGGAAACATGTCTTTAAAACAAGGCTCTCAGGAGTTCTGCCATTTTTTTGTTTATTCTGAATGTACAAGAAGGAAAAGCTCCAAACGATGTTATGTATATGCCATGAGGGATATTTCACAGTAACAAAATACATTGTTGGTGTGAAACTTATTGGTCTATTTGAGTCAGTAGACTACATAAAGACTGTTTTCTCTGGAAGAAAATCAGTCACTACAGCCAGATCCTTTAACAGATGTGTTCTGTATATATTACAATGTTGTCCCTGTGCTTCCAGTATTGCCTAGTGCCTAAACCTGTCTTTTGATTTGTGTAAATAAATGTAGCCTATAATAGAGATCCTAAATGTAATATTTCTTTATTTGAATTGATCAGGGGCATATTACAAATCAGACATAAATTCCATCGCACAGTATTGCAAAATGATAGCCTTTGCAATTTAAGATGTACACTGCCAGATCATGGTGGGCATGACTCACTCGTGGGGAGTCTGGTACGACCACCAAAATAGAATTGTGTTTTAAAATGCCCAAACCATATAAAGGATCTCAAAACATATCAGCTTCTTCTATAGAGGCTGCACAAGGTGGGACTTCCACTTCCAACCACTAAGGATTGAAAGAGTGCATAGACCCACTTCACAAGTTCACCATCCGATCATTTTTGCAGGAAAATTCTATCATTTGAGGTTAAGATGCAGAAAAATTGTAAAAAGCAAGTTGAACAAAAGCACAGTGAATAGAAAACTAATGGTATATTTTATATTTTGATAGTTTAAAATGAATGGACAACTCTGAAGTGAGATGTCTGTTTCTAATGTTCACCAACAGAAACAGTGGCTAAATGACACAGATTGGGATAATTAACTTAAAAAGTAACCCACTAGGTTACACAATACAATACCCACACATCAGGGAATCAGTTCCTGACATTCGGAGTTGATTTATCTTTGGTGAACCATTACACAGAAATCATCTATCCCCGTTACAATTGGTAACAAAACTTGGATAAATTTTAGACCTACATTCAAAAAGTGTATATTTCATCCAAAGATCCAATATTCAGGTTGTCATTGGGCATCAGGAAAACAGCTTTCCTTAGACTGCCAGGGAGTCAGATACAAATTCAGGATTTCTTACCAGAGATCCTACTTGTACATTTTCAGGGACTGGATGAACACTTATCCACTTTAATGATGAAAATAATAACAATTTGTAGAAAAACATTCCAAGGCAGTTTACAGAGGCGTAATCAAAAACAGAAACCAAGCCAAAGGATGAGATATTAGAAGGGGTGACCAAAAGTTTGATTAAAGAGGTGAGTTTTAAGGATGGTTTAAAGGAGGAGAGGGCGGTGGATAGGCAGAAGGGTTTAGGTGAGAATTTCAGAACATTGGACCTAAGCGGCTGAAGGCTTAGCCTCCAATGATGGGAAGAATGAGAGGGGAAAATGCACAAGAGGCCAGAGTCAGAGGAATAGTGTGTGTGGTGGGGGCTGTAGGCCTGGAGGGAGATACAGAGATGGTGAGGTCATGAAGGAATTTAAACACAAGGATGAGAATTTTAAATATGAGGCATCCGTGGTTTGGAAATCTATGTAGGTCAGCAACCTCAGGGGTGATGGGCCAGTGAGACTTGTACTGGATAGAACATGTGCAGCAGTTTTGGATGAGTTGAAATTTACAGTGGAGGCTGGGAGGCTTGCCAGGAGAGCAATGGAACAGTCCAGTCTGGAGGTGACAAAGGCATGGATGAGAGTTTCAGCTGAAGATGGTCTGAGGTGGAAATGGGCAATGTTACGAAGGTGGACGTAGGCAGTCTTTGTGATGGAGAGGATATGGGGTCAGAAACTCCTCTCAGGATGCCAAGGTTGCAAACAATCTAGTTTAGTCTGAGACAGTGGCTGAAGAAAGGGATAGTCATTGGTATGGGTATAGTGTCAGCCAGTGGCTCAGTTGGCAGCACCCTCACCTCTGAGTCACAAGGTTGTGGGTTCAAGTCCCACTCCAGAGACCTGAGCACAAAAATCTAGGCTGACACTCCAGTGCAGCACTGAGGGAGGTCTGCACTGTCGGAGGTGCCGTCTTTCAGATGAGACGTTAAACCAAGGCTCCGTCTGCTCTATCAGGTGGACGTAAAAGATCCCATGGCACTATTTTGAAGAAGAGCAGGGGAGTTATCCCCGGTGTCCTGGCCAATATTTATCCCTCAATCAACATCACTAAAACAGATTATCTGGTCATTATCACATTGCTGTTTGTGGGAGCTTGCTGTGCGCAAATTGGCTGCCATGTTTCCTACATTACAACAGTGATTACACTACAAAAAGTACTTCATTGGCTGTAAAGCGCTTTGTGGCGTCTGGTGGTCGTGAAAGGCGCTGTAGAAATGCAAGTTTTTCTTTCTTTTTACAGTTTGTGGTGATAGCCAAAGACAATGGCCTAGAAATTCCATGCATTTTTTGGGTGCTAAACGGCCTTCTAAGCCTCCAATATGGCATGCAGGAAGCGTACGCTCACTATGAGCCAGTAGTGCGCCTTATTGGTGAATGCCCAAAAATTAGCGTGCTGTGACCACATCAGAAACAGGAGGAGAGGTGTTGGGGGATGGTGTGGTTGCCCGTATCAGTGGCTACATCGAGTCTACAGCACAGAAACAGACCATTTGGCCCAACTGGTCTATGCCGACGTTTTAGTGATCCACACGAGCCTCCTTCCCCTCCCCTCCCATCCCGCTTAATCTAACCCCATCAGCAAACCCTTCTATTCTTTTCTCCCTCATAGGCTTACCTAGCTTCCCCTTAAATGCATCTATGCAATTTTCCTCAACTACTCCTTGTGGCAGCGAGTTTCACATGCTTACCACTCTTTGGGTAAAGAAGTTTCTTCTGAATTCTCTATTAGATTTATTAGTGACTATCTTATATTTATGGCCCCTAGTTTTTGAATCCCCTACAAGTGGAAACATTTTCTCTACGTCTACCCTATCAAACCTCTTCATCACTTTAAAGACCTCGATCAGGTCACTTCTCAGCCTGCTCTTTTCTTGAGAAAAGAGCCCCAGCCTGTTCAGTCTTCCCGGATAGGTTCAACCTCTCAGTTCTGGTATCATCCTTGTAAATCTTTTTTTGCACCTTCTCCAATGCATCTATATCCTTTTTATAAGACCGTCAGAGGTTGAGGAGGGATTATGTACCATGGTGACAGTCACAGATAATGTCATTTGTGACTTTGGTTAGGGCTGTTTGAATGCTGTGGGAGTGGCGGAAACCTGATTGGAGAGATTAAGCAGGGAAATGTGGGAGATAGGCGCTTCGGGAGGCGACAACACATTCAACGAATTTGGAAAGGAAAAAAAGAGTTGCAGATGGGGTGATAGTTAGCAAGGGCAAATGGGTTAACATTTACTTTTTTGAGGAAGGAGCGATGATGACGGTTTTAAAAGAGAGGGATACAATTCCCAAAAAGAGGAAACAAATTACAATGTTAGCTAGCAGGACCAGGAAGGAAAGTTGATTGGACAACAGTTTAATGGGAAAATTGACCTGTGATTTCCAAGTTGAAAATAAATAACTGCAAACCATTAGAGAGAGCATTGTCCAGTTGCATTTGATATCAACCCAATATATAGGGAGTATTCAAAAGCTGCAATGGGAACTTCCTACTTCAGACGATTCATAAATGGTTAAGAAATTAGATGTCATATTTTAAGAATTGTGACCTTTACTTTGCAGTGAGAATGAATCAACAATTGGGATTTACTGTATATGGTGCTGGTTTCAAGGAAAACATGGATATTATTTTTTGTTATTGAATTTATTTTTTTCCCTATCTAGATTGCATGGCTATGGAATTGACTATATTTTTAAGATTTGGGATTTTATTTAAGGTCTTTAATTTATTTTTGACAGTTTTGAAATTAATTCCGTGAAGCGCAGATACTTTAGAAAATTGTCAGACAGTGCTGAGCAAATCCAATGTAGGTGTGAAAAGAGGATAAACGTATTACATAGTGGTATGACTAACCCTTAACAGTTGATACTGGTGAATAGAAAGTGGAGGGCTTTTGTGTCCAATGTCGGTGTGTTTGGGATTAAATGACAAAGCCACAGTGACTCATCTTTCTGTCACATGATATACTGTGCAGTTCCTCTTGCATGCTAGCCTACTAAAATTATTGTCAGTTTAGGACTAATGGAGATGTGGGAGATCCATCTATTTGACTTTTAAAGAGAAGTTAATTAGACTATTCTTCTGTAATTACGTAAAAGCTCTCATTACTTTGACTGGGATGCAGGCTATTAGATTGCATTTGTAAGTGTGCTACTCATTTTACACAATTTGTATACACTATCCAGGGAATAGGCTTGCAGCTTCACTGATAAATTCAGTAAAATTTATTACCATTAAACAGCATCATTAAAAGTCAAGTATGAAATGCAATCTCTTTAGGAGACTTAAAAAAAACAATTATACATTGAAGATAGAGATGCTTACCATGTATTTGGTTTCTCTGCACTGCTAGGTACTGACAATCACAGTCAGAAATTGAGAAGCAAAGTCAATGCCACTTGTGAATGTAATGCAAAGTTTAAGGTATTGAACTCTATCACAAAAGTGTAGGAAAAATTTCCAAAACGGATCACATAGCAAAATTGCATTTCTTTGGCTGTATTAGATACTGTAATATATTTGTGGAGATATTCCAGCTTTACAAGGGGGTAAATAGAAAGCACAGCATAACTTTTTCTTTTAGAAAGATTCCGATTTACACAATAGATTCTTACTACAAAGTGTTCTTAGGAGCTATACCCAGTGTGCTATATGTAATATAGCCATAACCTTTTATGAAATGCTACCTTTTAACAATAGTTCACCAATTCTTATCTTTTCAAAACACTTCACCACCCCCTAGTTTTGAAAAGTGCCTATAACACAACATGGAGTGCCAACTATTGTTTAGTTGTTGGTGTAGTTCTCAGCAATGTACCCTGTAAGCCGCGCTTTATTCTGCGCGGCCTGTTTCTTTCAATGCACAGTCCCTTTAAATTTCTGCACATGCGCAGTATTTACAATGTAAAAGCTGGTGAGCGGCCTGCTGCGGGACCTTTAACATTACTGCACGGCCGCACGCGCACCTTAGCGGAAACACTGGTTCTCGGTATACTATTCAGAATTTCATAAAATAGTGCAGCAGTCTTCATCTGCCATTGTTTATCATAGCCATAGTATCTCCAGCAATGTCTTCTCTTGCACCATTATCTCTGGAGACGATCAATGATCTATCCTCACTTCCCCCTTTTCCTCATCTACATGCTGGCCCTTGGTGACATGGTCGGAAGACATGGGGTCAGGTTTCACATGTACGCTGACAGCACACAGCTCTACCTCTCCACTACCTCTCTGGACTCCTCCACTGCCTCTGTATCGTCAGCCTGCACTGAAAACATAGCAGAAATACATATTTTCACCAGCTTTGAAACTTAAGCTCTCAATGTCATGTGATAAGCACCTCATTCAGAGGAATTAGAAAAGATTGAAAGAGATTAAATAACATAGCGTTAAGCTCATTTGTTCCCCGGGCTCCAAGTTGCACACCAGTTTTATTTTGGAGGTGAGGGTGGGGGGGGCAACCTATGGTCATGTATGTGCCCGTACAAGAAGTGATGGAGAACATGTGTGTGAAAGTAGGGAACGAGAATGTATTCAAGATCTATTATTGCAGTTGAATGCCTATGAAACGGAGAGCAAATGAGCATTTTGTTTTTCTCCACTGAAAAAATGTCAGTTTCATAAGTTCTACCATAAGACACTCTTAATAGTGTAAACCTTGTAGTATGTATGGCTTTCAGATAAATCATATACAAGACCTCACTTCAAGTGCCATCTGTTCCACATTCATCAGCATGTAATTTGCATTGCTGCAGTTTCACTAGCTATAGCAGCTTCAGTGGAAGTTGTTAAAGTAACTGCTACCAGCAAGTGATTTGAGTAATCTTAGATGATTATTCCAAATTTCAGCTGAAACTAATTTTTCATTTTGATTTGCACCTAGCCTGCAGACATACAGGCTTATATATAGTCAAACTTTTCTACGAAGTAGTCTCTGAGAGCTATATAAAAAAATCTAGACAAGATGTGTTCCGGAGAGGGCATTTGATTTGATACCCTGTTTGTAACAGAAAAACAATTGCTGAATAAACCAAAAGATAATAATTACCTCACTTAATTACTGCGACATTATAAACACTGTGAAATAAATCACCTGCACTGAATAAAATCTATTTTGGTACATTTCAACATTTAAAAACTGAAAAATAATGCCATGGACAAGGCAACTGGTTTATAGTTTTCACTGTAAATGGACAGAATTGCAGAATTGGATCTCCAAAATACTGCTAAAAATCCTGGAATTCCATGTAATGCAAACAGAATTTGACTTCTTCAGTGATGATGGGGCAGTCACGCCACTTTCAGCCAACAGAAATGCTAAAATTTGAGAGGCTGTGAAAATATGGCTGCTGCCAACTCTCCTGCCTCCAACTCAATTTAAAAAAAATTAAATGCATGGTTTACAGAAGCAAATATAAAGAAAACTACAATATAGCACAATAGTTGCATATAAAAGATCTGTAAACAGTCAACGGGGATTAATTTAACCTTTCTAAGCATTAGATTTCCTCCAGGAATATACAGTCCAATAAACCCAACACCAACAGCATATCTTGGTTCCAAAATGTTTCCTTTTGTAGGAATGTAATTAACGTAAAAATATAAATTGCATTTATTAGTGCCTTTCTTCTCCTCAGTATGTCCCACAATGCTTCAGTCAATGAATTACTTTTGAAGTGTAGTTACTGTTGTATTGTAGGCAAATTTGGCAGTCAATTTGTGCACAGCAAGGTTCTACAAACAGCAATGAGATTAATAACCAGTTCATCTGTTTTTGGTGACGGTGGATGAATGTTTAACAGGACAATGGGAAAATTCCCTGCTGTTCTTCGAAAAAGTGCCATGGAATCTTTTATGTCCACCTAAACAAGCAGCCAGGACCTCAGCTAATTGCCTCATTCAAAAGATGACACCTTCGGCAATGAAGCACTCTCTCAGTACTGCACTAAGGTGTCAAACTAGATTACGTACTCAAATCTTTGAGTCAGAAGGTGTGGGTTCAAGACCCACTCTGAGGCAATGTGGGCACCAATAATCCAAGCTGACACTCAGTGTAGATATTCATTATAGATTTTCCGCCAATTACCGGTTCAGACTGAGATATAGAACTGACAAGCTGGTAATACAACACTGTTTGAAGGATGCTTATACTTTTAAAGATGGGATCATATACCAAGCTTCATTAAATCGAATATCTAAGTACAAATATTGTATTGTCACCTGACAGTAATTGGAAATTACATCCTAGTTTGTCCCATCCCATAGGATGAATGCCCATAAAAGATCCCATGAAATGCTAATAAGAAGGTAAGAAAGCACAATCAGGAATCCACCCACCAGGTGCTGGCTGAAAGGACCCCACCCCCCATTTCTAATTTACAGAGTTCCACAGCATATAACTTAATGCACACATAATTCTCAAGGTAGCTGACTAACAACTTGACGTGCAAACACTGATCCAAGAAATTATAAGACAGTGGTCTATTTTTTGGACGCTAAGACACTGACATGTCACATCAGTCACAAACCATATCCCTGTCCAACATCAAATTTTAAACTTCTTGTAAATAAAACTCTGGCCAGATAAAATTGTTATCCATGACAGGATACAAAATTGTATACTGCTCAGGACAATTGGTTTGCTTTCAAAAAGATGTAACTAATTGTTTCAATTCAGGATGGCGTATGAATTGAAGGCTATTGAATGTTCTTGGTGATTACCTTTTCAAAAATAAACCAGCAAACTGTGACTGTGGCTATGCTTGTTCACATCACCACAGCAGGGCTGGGCACACCAACTTGGTTGGGCAAAATCAAGAAACTCCGGAGAAAAACTGTATTTTATTTTTAGACTTTTTTTTAAGCCCATGTGCGAGCCAACTGCAGGGAAACAACGCATCATCCTTAACAATAAACATACGCAAAATCAATAATTTTCAAAACTTTTTACAATCGACTCCCACCAAAAATCTCCAAGCCTCTCAGGCCTAGAATTGAGAAGATGGATACTTGTACGTTTGAGGAAATAATTCTCCCCCCTTCACTTCTGTGCGTCTTTCGCCCTCACCTTCCCTTCTATATTTCTCTATTTACTTGCAGCCTGCTTCCTGAAGGCGCATTAGGTGGCTTCTCTATTGATTTTGATTGATAAATCAACAGAGAAGCTGCCTATGAGTTTCTGGAAAGTAGGCTACAGGTATATGGGGCTGGATTTTCTGAATGGAGACGAGTTGGAGGCGGGACTGCTGCTTGTCGTGTCAATGTCCCGCGTTCATCCTCGTCTAACCAACTAGAGGGATTTTCCCCTGATTGACCTTGTTAAGCCCGCCCTGCGGGCTCAGCAGACCAATTAGGGAAGAAGTCACTGGCAGAGCACGCCAACGTCTGACGTGCTATCCGTCAAGACTTCTTGAAAGAAGAAATGTCAGCGTTTGACAGCTCTGTGAAGCTGTCAAACACTGACATTCTCTTTAGTTTGATGAGTCCTTGTGTTCAGGACTCATCAAACCTTTCAACTTTGTAAATTTCAGATGGCTGTTGGATCGGAGGATCCAACAGCCAGTCTGTGAAATTGACAACGAGGATGTCAGGTCTCCCGATCCAGGGTGGATGAAAGCTGTAGGAAGAAAACAAGGTAAGTGAACATTTTTTTACACTTATCACTCACCTTCCATACTTACCACTCCACACTTGCACCCATCACTCACCTCTACATCTTACTTCCGGGTGCCTCCGACCCCCGCAGACCTCCTTCACGTCTCCTCCAACCCGGCGGGGTTCTCCGAGGTCGGGAAGCCTTCACCTGTGAAGGTAAAATGGCACTAATCCTTTTTTCTGCCTGTTAACAGGCAGTTAAAAGGATTTAATGCCTTTCCCGCCTCCAGGAGACGGGACCCGAAGTAGCACATCTTCCCGCCTCCTAGCAAAATGGCACGGAGGCAGGATGGGGGCGGCTTTGCCATCCGTCCCCACTTTCTGCTAATTTACCGGCAGTCCCGCCTCCATGGGGCTTGGAAAATCCAGCCCATGGAGTCAGTAATTCCTGTTGGTGAAGCAACCCTTTTTAATTTGTATTTGGAGTCAAAGGAAAATAAAACAAGCTACCTTAAAGTAAACTCACTTTTGGCAGATTTCCAAAAGTAAAGTAGTACCAGACAAGAATGTAGGTAGCAAATTAAAAATTGTACACACTTCTTCCAAATGACACCCCCCACCCCACCAACTCCATACAAAATGGTGCATACATTTCTAAGGAGGGTTGGGATGGCAGAAGCCATGTTTTTGGTTGTTGCTTTCTTCATCCTGCGGCTGAAATAGAACACAAAATAAACCTGGCTAAAATTCATTGTAGCATTAGTTGCATTTGATATTTTCGTGCCAAAAATAGGACATGGGTTAACTGGCTTACAAAACGGTAAAAACAAACAAGGCTTTATAATTCTGTAACTGATTGGAGAGAAAAGCCATTCATTTCCTTTCCCAAGTTTGAACTGGACTTCAGGTCCCATCCTGAAACCACACTGATTTAATATACGGCACCACCAAGTCACCGAGAAGGAACCTAATGCATTAGATCAGAGGTGTCCAATCTGAAAAATACTTGCATTTATATAGCACCTTTCACAACCTCAGGATGTCCCAAAGTGTTTTACAGCCAATGAAGTACTTTTGAAGCATAGTCACCGTTGTAATGTAGGAAATGCGGCTGCCAATTTGCATACAACAAGCTCCCAGCATCTGATAATGACCAGATACTCTGTTTTAGTGATGTTGATTAAGGGATAAATATTGGCCAGGACACCGGGGTTAACTCCTCTGCTCTTCTTCGAAATAGTGCCATGGGAACTTTTAAATCCACCTGAACGAGCAGACAGGGCCTCGGTTTAACATCTCATCCGAAAATAGGCACCTCCGACAGTGCAGCACTCCCTCAATATTACACTGAGGTATCAGCCATGGGATTGGAGGCAAGGTATTGACTTGGATAGAGAACTGGTTGGCAGACAGAAAGCAAAGAGTTGGAATAAACGGGTCTTTTTCCGAGTGGCAGGCAGTGACTAGTGGGGTACCGCAGGGATCGGTCCTTGGACCCCAGCTATTCACAATATATATTAATGATCTAGACAAGGGAACTAGATGTACTATCTCCAAGTTTGCAGACGACACAAAACTGGGTGGGTGTGTGTGCTGCGAGGAGGATGCCGAGAAACTCCAGGATGATTTGGACAGGTTGGGTGATTGGGCAGAAGCGTGGCAGATGCAATATAATGTGGATAAATGCGAGGTTTTCCACTTTGGTGTCAAAAACAGAAAGGCAGATTATTATCTGAATGGCAATAGACTGGGAGAAGGGGAAGTGCAACGAGACCTGGGTGTCCTTGTGCACCAGTCGCTGAAGGTAAGCCTGCAGTTGCAGCAGGCGGTTAAGAAGGCAAATGGTATGTTGGCCTTCATAGCGAGAGGGTTTGAGTACAGGAACAAGGATGTCTTGCTGCAGTTGTACAGGCCCTTGGTGAGACCACACCTTGAGTAGCTGTGTGCAGTTTTGGTCGCCTTATCTGAGGAAGGATGTTCTTGCCATGGAAGGAGTTCAGCGAAGATTCACAAGGCTGATACCTGGGATGGCAGGAATGACGTATGAGAGAGATTGGGTCGATTGGGCTTATACTCGCTGGAGTTTAGAAGAATGAGAGGGGATCTCATTGAAACTTATAAAATTCTGACAGGACAGGACAAACTAGATGCAGGAAGGATGTTCCCGATGGTCAGGGAGTCCAGAACCAGGGGTCACAGTCTAAGGATAAGGGGTAAGCCATTTCGGACAGAAATGAGGAGGAATTTCTTCACCCAGAGAGTGGTGAACCTGTGGAATTCTCTGCCACAGAAGGCAGTAGAGGCCAATTCATTAAATAGATTCAAGAAGGAGTTGGATATATTTCTTAAGGCTAAAGGGATCAAGGGATATGGGGAGAAAGCAGGGACAGGGAACTGAATTTGGATGATCAGCCATGATCGCATTGAATGGCGGAGCAGGCTAGAGGGGCCGAATGGCCTACTCCTGCTCCTATCTTCTATGATTCTATGATTTTTGTGCGCAAGTCTCTGGAATGGGACTTGAACCCGCAACCTTCTGACTCAGAGGCGAGAGTGTTACCAACTGAGCCACGGCTGACACTGTGGCCCCCAAGCCCTGGTAATCTGGCCCTCGAAGTCCAGACAACTTGGTCCTCTATGCACATATTACTTATTTTGTGCGCCTGACAGTTTGAAAAGGACTGGTTTTAGCACTGTTGCATCATAAATCTCAATCAGAACACCAAGATCTGTTAGTATTAGATACTTGAGATGTATGTAAATTAATTGCAACACTGATTTAAACTTCATATATGCTCCCCGAAGATCCATGATATGCTCCTAGGGAGCTCACAAACATAAAAGGTTGGGCACCCCTGCACTGGACCATACAATCTCACAAACCAGATTTGAACTAAGGGTTCAAAGTTGAAAGGATAGTTAATTGGGATAATAGGTACTGGACTGCAAATTAAGATCTTATGTGCAAAAGTACTGTTTCAATATTTTGTGCCACCAAATCCAGTAGGCTGAATTTGAAATGCTATAAACACTCAGGGGTAAAGCAAAATAACCAATCTTCAGTTCGTGTGATTGTGCACATGTTCAGTCATTAAGTGCTTTTGTTTTGCTTGTAATTTACAAACCCTCTGCATCTGGCTTGATAGTACTGTACTTGCGATGCTGTTGTGCAAAGACAATTGCAGTATTCTCTGAGAGACAGTACTGTGTTCAATCGCTGAAAATTTACTGCATAAATGGATTATGCAAGTCCTTGTAATATAATTTTTTTTTAAAGCATTAATTAGAAGGAAGTATGCAAAATCATTTCCAAGCTGTTGTAAAATGCTAAATTAAATGTATCCGATAAGGCCAAATGTATATTTTGAATATTGTTACTACAGTATAGCATAAATAATTGTTTGAATAAGTGGATGTGAAGGACTGTAACAAAACTTTGGTGCTGTGAAGCTACAGTGAAGTTTAGATGCTGCTTTTCTGCATTTAAAGCTTCATCAAAGACGGACATCTCAGCACTTCACTCTACCGCAAGCCCACGGACAACCTCACGATGCTCCACTTCTCCAGCTTCCACCCTAACCATGTTAAAGAAGCCATCCCCTATGGACAAGCCCTGCGAATACACAGGATCTGCTCAGACGAGGAGGAACGCTATGGACACCTACGGACGCTGAAAGACGCCCTCGTAAGAACGGGATATGACGCTCGACTCATCGATCGACAGTTCCGACGGGCCACAGCGAAAAATCGCATAGACCTTCTCAGAAGGCGAACACGGGACACAACCAACAGGGTACCCTACGTCGTCCAGTACTTCCCCGGAGCGGAGAAACTACGCCATGTTCTTCGCAGCCTTCAACATGTCATCGATGACGACGAACACCTCGCTAAGGCCATCCCCACGCCTCCACTACTCGCCTTCAAACAGCCGCCTAACCTCAAAAGTACCATCGTTCGCAGCAAATTACCCAGCTTTCAGGATAACAGCGACCACGACACCACACAACCCTGCCACGGCAACCTCTGCAAGACATGCCAGATCATCAACACAGATACCATCATCACACGTGAGGACACTACCCACCAGGTACATGGTACATACTCATGTGACTCGGCCAACGTTGTCTACCTCATACGTTGCAGGAAAGAATGCACCGGAGCATGCTACATCGGCGAGACCATGCAGACACTGAGACAACGCTATGAACGGACACCGCGCAACAATCGCCAGGCAGGATTGTTACCTCCCAGTCAGGGAACACTTCAGCAGTCAAGGACATTCAGCCTCGGATCTGCGGGTAAGCGTTCTCCAAGGCGGCCTTCGAGACACACGACAACGCAAAATCATCGAGCAGAAACTGATAGCCAAGTTCCGCACCCATGAAGACGGCCTCAACCGGGATCTTGGGTTCATGTCACGCTACATGACGTAGAGTCATCCAGACTCGAGTCGTCGTTGGCTTGTTCACAGATGTGATTTCCAGTAAAAAAAAAGTAAAAATTTTAAAGTTTATGGTTTTCCATACAGATTGCATTTGACACATTAGACCCCCTGTGACTCCACCTCATTGTCTCAGTTGTATCTTGCTATGTCTTTGATGTGGTGCCTTCCTGGCTGACCTGATTGTTTCTCTGCCGAGGTGTGATGAAAGGCAGTCAGAAAGATTAAATGTAGTCGTCTGACATTGTACGCTACACAACCATTGTTCTCTGTCTATATATGCTTTGCCGATTCGTATTCCTTCACTTCACCTGACGAAGGGGCAGCAGCTCCGAAAGCTTGTGATTTCAAATAAAACTGTTGGACTATAACCTGGTGTTGTGCAACTTCTCACTTTTGTCCACCCCAGTCCAACACCGGCATCTCCGCTTCATTTATAGCAGCACTGATTTCACTCCATTACTGAAACCAACCTCATTTATTTTTACTGTGGGCAATATCACTTCTGTCCTTGCTTCAGTTTCATTCCATTGCTGGAGCCCATCACTTACCAAATACAAAAGCAAAATACTGCAGATGCTGAAAATCTGAAATAAAAACAGAAAATGCTGGAAATACTCAGCAGGTCAGGCAGCATCTGTGGAACCTGCTAATAAGGGTGGTTCTGTTGTTGTTTAGCGAACCGACCTCTACCTTGCGGAGGCTGAACGCCAACTCTCTGACGCCTCCTCCTACCTCTCCCCTGGACCATGACCCCACTACCGAACATCAAGCCATCATTTCCAAGACTGTCACTGACCTCATCTCCTCTGGAGATCTTCCCTCCATGGCCGCCAACCTCATAGTTCCCCAACCCCGCACAGCCCGCTTCTACCTCCTTCCCAACATCCACAAACAGGCCTGCCCTGGTAGACACATCATTTCAGCCTGTTCTTGCCCCACGGAACTGATTTCTTCCTATCTCGACTCTTTTTTCTCCCCTTGTCAAGTCTCTTCCCACCTACATCCGCGACTCTTCCGACGCCCTCCGCCACTTTAACAGTTTCCAGTTTCCTGGCCCCAACTGTCTCCTTTTCACTAAGAACGTCCAATCCCTCTACACCTCCATTCCCCACCAGGACTGCCTGCGGGCGCTCCACTTCTTCCTTGAAAAGAGACCCAACCAGTCCCCATCCACCACCACCCTCCTCCGCCTGGCTGAACTTGTTCTCACATTCAACAACTTCTCTTTTGACTCCACTCACTTCCTCCAAATTAAAGGTGTTGCTATGGGAACCCGTATGGGTCCTAGCTATGCCTGCCTTTTTGTGGGATATGTGGAACATTCTTTGTTCCAGTCCTACTCCGGTCCCCTCCCCCACCTCTTTTTCTGGTACACTGATGACTGTATCAGTGCCATTTCCTGCTCTCGTGCTGAACTAGAAAATTTCATTCACTTTGCTTCCAATTTTCACCCTTTCCCTCACCTTCACATGATCCATCTCCGACTCTTCCCTTCCCTTCCTTGACTTCTCTGTCTCCATTTCTGGGGATAGGCTATTGACAAACATTCACTATAAGCCCACTGACTCCCACAGCTACCTGGACTACACTTCCTCCCACCCCGCTTCCTGTAAGGACTCTATTCCATTCTCGCAGTTTCACCATCGCATCTGCTCTGACGATGCCACCTTCCATACTAGTGCTTCCAACATGTCTTCCTTTTTCCTCAACCGAGGATTCCCCTCGACCGTGGTTGACATGGCCCTCGACCATGTCCATTCTATTTTCAGCACTTCTGTTCTCACCCCTTTCCCTCCCTCCCAGAAGCACGACAGGGTTCCCCTTGTCCTCAACTTTCACCCCACCAGCCTCCACATTCAACGTATCATCCTCCGCCATTTCCGCCACCTCCAGCATGATCCCACCATCAAACACATCTTCCCCCTCCCCTCCCCTTTCAGCATTCCGAAGGGACCGCTCCCTCCCGCGACACCCTGTTCTACTCCTCAATCACCCCCCATAGCCACTCCCCTATCACCCCCAATAGCCACTCCCCTTCCCGTGCAAGCGCAGGAGATGCAACACCTGCCCTTTTACCTCCTTCCTTCCCACTGTCCAGGGCCCCAAACACTCCTTCCAGGTGAAACAGCGATTTACTTGTACTTCTTACAATTTAGTATATTGTATTCACTGCTCACGATGCGGTCTCCTCTAGATTGAGGAGACCAAACGCAGATTGGGTGACCGCTTTGCGGAACACCTCCATTCAGTCCGTAAGCATAACCCCGAGCTTCCAATCGCCTGTCACTTTAATTCTCCGCTCCACTCCCACTCTGACCTCTTGGTCCTCGGCCTCTTACACTGTTCCAACGAAGCTCAACGCAAGCTCGAGGAACAGCACCTCATCTTTCAATTTACAGCCTTCTGGACTCAACCTCAAGTTCAACAATTTCAGATCATAACCTCTGCCCCTATTTTTGTTTCCACATGACAGCTGTTGATGATTCTGCCATTCCCATTTACTCATCTCGACCCATCTTTTGTGTCTTAACTTGTCCCATTACTATCTCCTTTTGCCTTGCACCATAATCCCTTTTGTCAATTAATCTCTCCTGCCTTCCATCCTTTCACAGACCTTCCCTTTTGTTCTTTTCTGCCTTCTCCCCTTTCCCTGCCCCTGCACTTGCTTAAAAACCTGTTACTTCTCTAACTTTTTCCAGTTCGGACGAAGGGTCATCAACCTGAAACGTTAACTCTGTTTCTCTCTCCACAGATGCTGAGTATGTCCAGCATTTTCTGTTTTTATTCCCAACCTTACCAACTACTGGCCCCATCTCACTTTGTCACCTGGCTTGATTTGCCAACTCTACGAAGTCAATCACAGTCCATCATTAACTTTAATAGGGTAAAAAACATTTATCTCCAGTCCGAGAATAGGTGACAGGGGGTCATCAGCTGTTACTAGGAGTGAGGAGAGAAATTAAGAAACATTACTTTGTACAGAAGATTGTTGGGGCATGGGATGCTTTGCCACAGGGAGTAGCTGAAGCAACTTTTAAGGGAAAATTGGATAAATATTTCAAGCGAGGAACATACAGGGCTACGGGGGGTGGGGAGGGTAAGGGGAAAGACTACGAGTAGTGGGATTAGTTTTGGATAGCTGACACCATCACAATGGGCCAACTGACAACCTTCTGTGCTGTAAACTTATATAATTCTATAATATAATTTTATTCCCAGCCTGAATCTCATTTTGCAAAACCTATATCTCTATTGGCATTTGAAAGCAAACAGGATACTGGGCACCATTCACAGGAAAATTCATTACAAAATAACACCTACCATTTTGTCCTTGATCAAGACCTTGATTAGGGCTCATTTAGAATACTTTATACTTCAGAGAAGTGTAATCTCAGCGGCAATTTGATTGAGGTTTATAAAATAATAAAGGATCTAGATTGTGTTCATGAGAACAAATTATTTCAACTGGATAGGTTAGGGACGACCAGGGCTAACACTTACAAGTTACGTCAAGGGCAGAACGATGTTGCATATTAGGCAGTTCTTTTTTTCCCTGGAGAGTAGCAGACCTGTGGAACAGGTTGTCGGCTCATACAGTGAACACTGCTCCCTTCGCTGTATACCTTCAAGAGAGAGCTGAACCTGTTTTTGGCTGGGACTGAGATCACATCGTACAAGAGGTAGGTACCCTGTAATATAAGTTAGGGCCCAATGTGGTCTCGACTAGTTCCAATTGCCTAAAGGGGTCGGAAAGTAATTTTCAGATTTTTTCCCCCAATTGACCTGGGTTTTTACCTGTTTTTTTCACCTCTCCCATGAGATTACATGGCTCGTTGTAGGCACGGAGTGTTTGTATCATGATGCATGGGGCATCACAACTCTGTGGGACAGGCTAAATGGACCAGTGTACCTTTTCCTGTCCGACATTTTTGTATGTTTGTATAAAACCAGCTGTGCTTCTGGCTGATTGCGTAAAAAGGGTGTAAAGATAAACCCAGCAACTACAGGCCAGTCAGTTTAACCTCGGTAGTGGGGAAGCTTTAAGAAACAGTAATCAGGAACAAAATTAACAGTCACTTGGATAGGTGTGGATTAATTAAGGAAAGCCAGCACAGATTTGTTAATGGCAAATCACGTTTAACCAACTTGATTTGAGTTTTTTTGATGAGGTAACAGAGAGGGTTGATGAGGGTAATGCGGTTGACGTAGTGTACATGGATTTCCAAAAGGTGTTCGACAAAGTGCCACATAATAGGCTTGCCAGCAAAGTTGAAGCCCATGGAATAAAAGGGACAGTGGCAGCATGGATACGAAATTGGCTAAGTGACAGGAAACAGAAAATAGCGGTGAACGGTTGTTTTTTGGACTGGAGGAAGGTATACAGTGGTGTTCCCCAGGGGTCTGTTCTAGGACCACTGCTTTTCTTGATATATATTAATGACTTGGACGTGGGTGTACAGGGCACAATTTCAAAATCTGCAGATGACACAAAACTTGGAAGTAGAGTAAACAGTGAGGAGGAGAGTGATAGACTTCAGGAAGACATAGACAGGCTGGTGAAATGGGCGGACACGTGTCAGATGAAATTTAACGCAGAAAAGTGTGAAGTGATACATTTTGGTAGAAAGAATGGGGAGAGGACATATAAACTAAATGGTACAATCCTAAAGTGGGTGCACGAACAGAGAGACCTGGGAGTATATGTGCACAAATCGTTGAAGGCAGCAGGGCAGGTTGAGAAAGCAGTTAAAACGGCTTACGGGATCCTGGGCTTCATAAAGAGGTATAGAGTACAAAAGTGTGGAAATTATGAGGAACCTGTATAAAACACTGGTTCGGCCCCAACTGGAGTATTGTGTCCAATTCTGGGCACCACACTTTAGGAAGGATGTGAAAGCCTTAGAGAAGGTGCAGAAAAGATTTACAAGAATGATTCCAGGATTGAGGGACTTCAGTTACGTTGATAGACTGGAGAAGCTGGGGTTGTTCTCCTTGGAGCAGAGAAGATTGAGAGGAGATTTGATAGAGGTGTTCAAAATCATGAGGGGTCTGGACAGAGTAGATAGAGAGAAACTGTTCCCATTGGCAGAAGGGTCGAGAACCAAAGGACACAGATTTAAGGTGATTGGCAAAAGAACCAAAGGCAGCCTAAGAAAAAAACTTTGTTATGCAGCGAGTGGTTAAGATCTGGAATGCATTTCCTGAAAGGGTGGTGGAGGCAGACTCAATCTTATCTTTCAGAAGGGAGTTGGATAAATATCTGAAGGAAAAAATTTGCAGGGCTACGGGGAAAGGGCGGGGGAGTGGGACTAGCTGAGGTGCTCTTGCAGAGAGCTGGCATGGGCTCTACGGGCCTTCTTCCGTGCTGTAACCATTCTATGATACTACTCCTATATACAGTATCTTGAGCTTGCTCTGTTTACAGTCATTCTTCTTCCAGTTTAATCATTGATTAAAGAACCTGTCTGCACTGTTAATAATGAGTTTAGTTATTTAAATAAGTGGAATGAACCCCAGTTTCTGATTAACACCTGATAATTGGGAAAACCTGATTGGAAATCTACGTTATAGTGTTGAGCACCTCGATTTGTTAGGCAAGTGCATAAAGCCATCCATTTGGTTGGCTGGATGGTGGTGAAAATATCCAGGCTTTTACATTATTCCTGTTTGTTTATTCTCAGGATGTGGGTGATGCTGGCAAGGTCACATTAATTGCCCATCCCCAATTGCCCTGACAACTGAGTGACTTGTTTGGCCACTTCAGAAAGCATTCAAATCTGGAATATGATCATGGTTTCCTTCTTCAGACAGTAATAGATTATTAAAATTCTGGAACTGAAATTTGGTGCAGTTTTTTTGTAGTACAGTTCTTTTTCAAATAGTTCTTTAGAATCCATTATGAACATTTTATTATGTAGTAAAAACAGAAAATGATGGAAATACTCAGCAGGTCAGCCAGCATCTGTGAAGAGAGAAATAAAGTTAATGTTTCAGGTTGATGGGCCTGGAATGTTAACACTGTTTCTCTCTGTACAGATGCTGCCTGACCTGCTGAGTGTTTCCAGCATTTTCTGTTTTTATTTCAGATTTCCAGCATCTGCAGTATTTTGCTTTTTTATTATGTAGCTTTGTGCTTCCCTATTATTAAAAATTGGATTGAAATCCAAAGTCATATCTCCCTTAAAACCTTTAATAATCTGTATGTTATTGTTCTGCCTGTGCTGGATTCAAATTCAGATCGCTGAGGTGAAAGATGAATGCACTTGCTCACTGCAACACTAAACCTCTCCCCCCAATCAACTGATTGACTAAAAGCTTGTGTTTGTTAAGGTACAAATAATTGCAAGGAGAATTAAATCTATATTTTCTCTTTGTACAATATGCCACTTACAATGCAGTGACATTTGTTCTGATGCAGTTGCAAAAATAATTATACAACAGCAAAATACTGCAGATGCTAGAATTCTGAAGTAAAAATAATTATGTTGGATATAAAAAGTACCGATAAGGCGTTCAAAACTCAGAATTCCACACCAAATCCCATAAAACTTCCACTAATCTCTCATTCTGCAAAGCTAATATTCAGAACTAAGCTGATTTTCTGAGACCAGTTGGTCTTATTGCAGTGCCCACATAACCTGAGACGTACATTCAATCATCTTTTTCTGAAAGTTAAAACAAATTATTCTCTGGTCTTTGGAAAAACAAGAAAATACCAGTTTCCAGGAAAGTAATCAGAATCATTCTGAATCAGAATCATATCAAAATATTTGATATGATAAAAGAAAGCTGTTGTACTGTAAACTCAAACAATTCCACATGACAACAAATTCACGATTACAGAATTTGGCATCATTCTATGACTAAAAGCATTCAAATGTTGTATACTGTATCTATCCTTTTCCACATACAAGTATGGATTGGAAAATGGCCATTTAATCCAATGAAGTGCTCTTTCCAGCTATACAGAATTTGCACTGACATGATATCCAATTTATTTGATCTCTTGGGGGAGCAGGATAACCAGAGGTAACACTTCCAGGAAAGAACTCTTAAATTCCACCCTGACTCCAAGGTAATAGAGTGAAAATTCATGCCTATCAATCTTGTATTGCAATCAACACTGACTACAAGCCTTTTCAGTTGGCATTCCTGTGGCCCTACAAAAAGACACAGAGCTCCGTTCATCTACGTGCACCCTTATTCCTATAACTTCAATCCTGTGGCATTGCATACAGAGTGCAGTTTCTGATTTTTACTTAGGTCCTGCTGCAGCCTAAATGTGAAAGTGGTTCATCCATTGTGTAGTAAATTTACTGAAGCAATATATCACATGACTAACAAAGTAACAATATCTCACAGCTTAAAGATAAATACCTCGTAAATATGACTGTCATACTATGGTAATACCACTTCACAAAACCTAAAATACTATCAACTTCGTCTTCTGTGACCCAAAACCTCTTACTTTTATTTACATTATAATTTTATTGCTCTGGCTTTCGTGGTGTCATTACAGTATTTGCTTAGGATGCAAACACTTCATTTGTTTTTTGTTTCTTCCTCCTTGCCCGAAACTTTCCCTTTTCTCTGTTATTTGGATCATTCTAAAATAAGTATTTTCTTTCTACTTTGCTTGTGAATTTTTAGTTGTTGATGGTGTAATAATGGCCCGGATTTTGCGCTGGGTAATGACGGCGAACTGTCAGCGTTTGCCATCATTACCCCTCTAAAACTGACTGCAACTTCAGGATTTAGCGCATGCGCATCTAAACGCAGAATTCCTGAAGTTGCGGTCAGTCATTCACTGCTCCAACACTGGCTGCGTTGCCCCCCTCTCCACCCCCCCCAACACCCGGCAATCAGTGAAACTGACAAAAACTTGGGCTTTTCCACGCCTTTATCACTGTTAAGTGTCCCATTAAATGTTAAGCCTTATTGGAATAGGTGTAACTGGGGTTTTAACAGCGTATTAACAGCTAAACAAACATTATGCCCCTGAAAAACTAATTTTTATATTTGTAGAGTGTCAAATTTCTCCATGATAAAAATTACAATTTTTTTTAAACTTAAATTTTTTTTTAAAGTTTGTTCATGATATTTCAGCTTCTACATTATCCCCATGCGAAAGTCCCAAACTTTATTTCGCTCCCTGTAACATTTTTTTAAAGTCCGATTAAAAGCTGCTTTTCATTTCCTGGTTTGCTATCTGTGAGAATTCTCCAATGTGATTGGCTGTTTAGACAGCTTGTTGACATCACTGCAGTTCTTTGCTGGGAATTCCTATTACAGAGCGCTACAATCAATTACACGTCAAGAAAGGCAAACTTCTCGCCACAGAGATCGCAAGATCTCTTTGAGCAGTTTTCTTCGAGGCCAGCGGCGAGCACGCCTTTGCTTTGCTGCTGACCGCAAATTACGGGCTATCACATCCAGAAGGTCTTTTCCCACTGTCGAATCCAATGACCAGCACTTTGAACAGATGTTTTTCCCACATGTTCCAGGCCTGGTTGAGTAACTCTGGTCACGGTGTACAACCTCAGCATCTAAAGACCTCAAACATCCTCAGTTTCACAAAACTTAATTTCATCTCAAACAACATCCCTAGCACAGAGGTTTTATGGCTTCAATTGTATAAAATAAAAACAATTGAATCTTTTTTATTTTGAATATTTGTATTCAGCCAATCACTGTAAATTTTCAGCCAGATTGTCATCGTGCACACTAGGTACGTTTCCATAGGAGCAGGGCAAAAATCTCAACTCCAAAGGTGTCTTTCTTTCTCACAAAGAATTTGTTCACCACAGCTAGAAATCCCCAACATCCAAGGGCCAGGTGAAACTTCCAACTATGGTGTTGAAACAGGCCCCTGTCCCCAGATAAAGGGAAAGGCACATCCAAAGAAAATTTCTTCGAGCTAAGGGGTGGGACCAGCAAAATTCAGAATGGAGTAAGAAGCAGAGAGGGGTAAAGGCACGGGCACTCAAGGATAAGAAAATGGGAGCAGAAAGTGGCAACAAGAGACAATAATTATATAATTAAATCAAGCGTTTAATTAATTAATCAGATCTAGGCGATAAAATTAAAATTAACTAAATAGAGGATAATAAAATTAAATTAAAATCTGATATATATAATATATTAAAAAAAGGGGAGTTAAGGAAATAATAAAATAAAGAATTTAATAAACAAAAAACAAGGCTAATTAGCTACAAATTAATCTGAAATCAAGCCAAATCCAAATCTGAATATAATCTAGACCTCAAGTAATTATATTATACCTAGAACTAAATTAATACTAATAAATAAATAAATAAACAAATACCAGGCAGGACAGGCTATGCATCAGGACTGTAATACGTGGGAGTTTGTGGACAGCAAGACTGTCCCGGATTTCCACATCTGCAGTAAATGTCTCTGGCTTGAGACACTCCGGCTCAGAGTCTTTGAGTTGGAGTATGAGTTAGAGACATTCGGACACATAAGGGAGTGGGAGGGTGAGGAATTTTTGGCTAGTTTTCTCCAGAGTGCAGTCACACCTCAGAGGAAAGCACAGGTACAGGAAGGGGAGAGAGTGACTGTCAGTCAGCAGAGTAAGGGGAACCAAGGGGAGATAGAGAAGGAGGCCCCACGGATAATGGTTCTGTCCAACAGGTACAATGTACTTGCTACCTGTCAAGATAAGAATGAAGGCTGCAGGATGGACAGCCAGGATGCTAACCATGGCACCATGGAGCAGGAGGGAGTCCAAGTTGGGGGAAAGAGGGGAAGATTGCAGTCATAGGGGTCTCAATAATTAGGGGGATAGATACGGTCCTCTACAGTCGCGACCAAGAGTCCAGAAGGGGGTGTTGCCTACCTAGTGAAAAGGTAAAGATATCTCAGAGCAACTGAAGAGGAACTTGGAAAGGGAGGGAGAAGATCAAGTTGTTAGAAGAACATAAGAAATCGGAGAAATGGGGGGGGGGGGGGGGGAGG